>JAHZNE010004514.1:0-55256 GCA_027744055.1 Callyntrura sp. NNG-2020 | reverse complement strand
GTAATACTCATTTTAGACTAGAAGACACCAAGTAAATATTAAAACTTGGTGTATCATCACCAACCTGTTTTAACCCATCAACAAGCAAGGTATAAAGCTACGCTCACGCTGACGCTCCACACAATCTTACGACGACATAAAGAACATGAGACGCCAACTGGGCCACCATCTTTGTTACGTTTATCGCTATCAGTAGACGCAAGAGCCACCTTTTTATGGAAGTTTGCAACATGTAAGCAGATAGAAAAGTCTGAAAGGTTTTTAAATGCGCCACCAGATGTCGCTTACTGTATGGCTTACAATGCCAGGGCGAAAACGCAAAGCATTGTTGAGATTTGCCAATGTTAAAGATTGCATATAAACTCTACCAAACTAGACGACGACAATTCCAATTCAAATCAATCCCAAAACTCTCATTCTAATTGACTACATAATTTAAATTGCATCACATAATAATGAATATTTAATACAAGTTTTACAAGTACTTCGACTATACCATATGGAATAACATAATATATATGGATAAATAGAGTTAGTTAAGTATAGGGAAATTAAATATTAATTATCATAATAATGCATTTATATTATATGCATGGAACATATTTTCTAGTGATAGTAAATTTTTGAACATTTATTCGAAATTTTTNTATTAATTATCATAATAATGCATTTATATTATATGCATGGAACATATTTTCTAGTGATAGTAAATTTTTGAACATTTATTCGAAATTTTTTCCAGATTATTCGTAAATTTTGACACAATTTAACGCATACATAAACTGAAACAAGATTTGATGCATAGCACGTATGTTTAAATACATACATGTTGCACCAAGTGAGTTGACATAATATCATTTATCTAGTTGCACCACTATTGTTAGAACGACAATGTTGAGAAGATACTGACTAAAGACAGAGCACGTCCTTACATTTTCTTCCTCCAATTTCTAGCACGTCGATAACCTTTTGTTGAGTCACTTTCTCCGTTTTTTTAATGAACCAACCCGTCTCCCAACTAAAATTAAATGTATACTTCTCATCACTAGAGCTAGTAGGCAGGAAATCAGTGTTATTTGTCAAGTCAGGATTCTTGCGAAGATTTTGGCTAAAAATTGCTGTTGTATAAACCAATTTACTAAAATTACATATTAAGTAATCTGCATCAATATAGGAAGAGACCTATTTATGCAAAATGAAACTTCCTTAAATAACACCGATTTTATTGTGTATAACTAGTACTTATTTTTACCAACAATTTAATCTTCTCACTATTCCCATCAAACGGTCGTTATCTCCATATGCATATCTACTTTCTGCTTTCTCATGTTCCATGAGTTTGCACTTTCCAATTTCGAGTGCCTACAAAGCTACTACTGTGTGAACACTATGAATTTTGCTTTCATTTCGCGTAAGCTTCTAAGAAGCCATATATTCAAAATTTCATACAAGCCATGTCATCGCCCTACCAGCTATTGAGGGAATTGTTGTACAAATGCTGAGTCTGTGAATTGTTTGCATAACATTAAAAATCAAAACAGTTACCTGAAAACGTTTCTGAAACGGTGCAACACTGTTCTCTACAATACTTTCTCGTCAAGTGTCTGTGTGCTGCAACGGTGACGAAATGCGAACAAGCTCCCTTTCAATAATTTGTGTAAAAGGGTTAAAATATTCAACAGAGTTGCACACAATGTTTTCATTCAGGCGAAAAAGTTTTCCGCGTTGTTCAATTGCGGAATGAACCATAATGTATTGAGTATGGTCTACCTTTTCACTTGCACCAGTTGTACCTGCAAAAGTAACAAATACACTTGTTTATTATCAGCACGTAAAGCTTCGTAATTTGATTTACTACTTAAAATACTTGCCGCTTGAATTCCTATTTTTTCTTTATGAGGGAATTTGGCATTCTTCCTCAATTGATCTTTCCGATGCATCAACAGAACGTCACAGTTCGTCTGTTTTTGTTCGTATTAAAAAGTCAGCCTTACACACAACAACAACAACAACAACGGAGGTAATTTGTTGATTTGTTTACGTTTTACGGTACACCCTGCTGAACTAAAATGAAAACATTTACTCGATGAGCAATAGTTCTAACAAATTACAACATGTCTAATGCAAGATGTACCAAGGAGTAGATATTTCTTCATGGCTAATATTTTGAAAAAAGTTAATCATCCCAATTCGCAACGCCGTGTTCATTTCAATTTCAGGAAACGCGCGATCTTTGACTTTTTGGTATCTTTCTAAGTAATTGATTTTGAGGCAGCGCAAACATATGACTTCAAAGAATGATATAGTTATATATTGCACGTTATGCGCGTAGCGCTGATTTTGATGAGTGATTCGATACGCAAAATAGCGTGTGACATTTCCCCATAAAGTCACAACCGGATAAAAATGTTCCCCACCTGCAATTGACGTGAAAGAGTCAATGAACGCTGAAGTTATCTCTACTCGCCCAATAATGCAATGACTTCCATTTATTTCAAAATTTATTTGACCACAGCTTGACGCGCTAATCTTGCCGTTACTTTTAATTTAATTAAAATTACTGATGTTATTAGTTGATATTTCCTCATGTTGTAATTATATCGTCATTACGAGAAGTTAAGTTCACTGACATGCTGATTCAAAAGATATGATCTGTGTACCTTAGCTTTTTTTATAAAGTTCACGCACTGTTAATGGAAATCTTTAATAATAATGATGAGTACATACAGTAGTGTTGTGAGTACAGGCAGATTTTTAAAAAATTCTAATTTAAACCCTTTCTACCTGAAGAATACCGTTACCTTTTTCCAATTTTAAATTGTGTCTCCTCCCACTCGTAAATTCATTCACCATTGCATACAACAATAAACAAGTAATAAAAAGAGTTTTACATTTTCCGCATATAAAATGCGCTACAACAACAACTGCACAGCATACTACATACCAAAGGAGAAACAGACCTTGTCTACCTAACATGTATGTCGGTCTTTATAATTAGAATTAAGTCACGCGAAAACTAGTTTTTAATATTCCCGTCAAAATTCTGTCAACTCCAACATGTCTAAAGATTGTTTTGTTTTCCTTCACTGCTTCACAGTCAAGTTTTAAATGACCATGACCATGGAAAGGATTCAAAGCTGTTTGTATTTATATGAGCGGTTGTACAGTTATTGTAACTGCTGCATCTTTATCTTTTTCGCAGTACAACAACGTTTGCAAAGCCATCATTTCCTTCTAGACTTTTTTGTACAAAAGCGGCAGTACAATTTGTGTCGCTCACTGCAGGGTCGTTTCAAGTGACATTAATAATAACAAGCATGTACTTACGTATCCGCTATTTTTTCCTATTTCCCCTTGCATTTAAATAAGAGTAATATTATGCCACAGATGACAGAATTTTTTAAATCATGAAAACCTGATAAAAAAGGACCCTTCTGGTATTCGCGGTTCGTGTACTGTATTCCTGTAAAACCCCCAAATATAGTGGGAATTTTCTACTCCTCCCATGGTCATTATAAAGATATTTCATAATGTTTTCTTAAAAATTTACATGAGATATGATGTAACGGTTCATCACAATTGTTTTCAAAAGAGGGAATCAGTGTATCTTCATTTGCCTTATTATTATCTCGACAACGACAACGAATGTACACATACCAAAGATACCTACTTATTTTTTGGTCTATTCTTTTCACCTGTGTAATGTATATCAAATGCGTGCATCATGCATGGCATACTCATCATTTTCAACGTCGTCGTTGCGTCGTCATTATTATCTTTTATTGCTATTTTCTTTCGCATTTAAGATTATGCCAAGCTGCAACAATAACAACAGCAGCGAGAGAGAATCTCATGGACAAGGACGATATATTTTGATGCGAATCTTTTCTTTCAAAATCAGGCTCCTTCGTCGTCGTCGTCAGCAGCCGAAATAACCGCAGCAGCGGGAGCAAGATGAACAAGCTCACCTTTTCTGTTAGCCTTATCATCTCTCTCCTTTTACATTACATTCAGAAAAAAATCGCTTGTTTAAAGATCGTGCAAGTCGTGTCTTGAATGTGTAACGGCAGAAAAATCTTTAAGTCTTAAATAAGATTACTTTATGTATCATCACGTCAAACCATGCGGTATATACACATAATAAGGCAGTCACTGGCAAGGCTTATACTCGGTGAAATGAATGATTTATGAACACTAATGCCCCTGTTTTATAATTAGCCAAAATATCTTCTATTTCATCTCACAAGTGATATTATATTTTTGGTTGATTTTTTTTCTCTCTCAACCTACTAACAACACGGCTATATGTGTCTTCTTGTAAAATCCATCTTCCCTTTTCTGCAAGCACACTGCGGAAAAAAAATCTTGTCTTGCCACTATATCCATACTTGTTACATTATACAAACAAAAAGCGGCCTTTTTTGTCCTTACCTTTATTTTTACTACGTGCTCACATCATCATCCTCATCTCATCCTCTCCACCATTGATGATGCCACACACAGAAACAACAATGCAAAATCGTGTGTAACTTGCTCTTACTACTAGTTTTGTTGCTGAAAAGCATGCTGTTTTACAAGGTATTTACGATATTAATGACTTAATGAAATGCACACATTTTGATACTCACTAGAAAAACAACGAAGAACAGCAATAAAAATGGTGCACATGTACACAACGTAGAATTTAAATAAATGGGCACTATCGAACTTTGAAAGATGTACTCAAATCAGCCAAGAAACCAGCAAATAATCTATTTTCCCCGCTATTTAGCTTCAATGCATTACTGCTGCTGCGGCTGTCACATGGTCACAGCGAAAAATATAACCGCAACACAGCTACCTTGAGGCTCTCTCGATAATGCTGTTTCCTCCCGATTCCGAAATAGATTTAAAATGTAGAAAGTAAAAAAGAAGGTATAATAAAATGGTTGATTTATCGAAGTAACCTTGCTTGCAGTATTTGTTTTGATTCGTGTTTAATTAACCAGGTAAATTCGTGAAACACATTAATACACATAACATGCAATTATTATTGGTATGTGATAATAAGTAGCATAGTAAAACTTTGATATGAATAATATAATTTGTGCATGTACTCGTATTAATTACCTACAGTCGGTCAGGGCAGCCTCTCAACGATAATGTCAAATTGGCTAATTACTTTTGCTTCGTAAACCAGGTTTTCATATAGTTTATACGAGTTGAACGGTAAACTGACAAAATGTAAAATAATTCGTGGTCAAAATGAAGAAAATCGTGAAAAGGAGGGTTTCGTTGCGGAAATGGCAGCAAAGTCACCAAGAAAGCCGATGAAATTTTGCGTGTAATTAAAACCTACATAAAAACACACCACGACACATACTACATGATATGAGGTGGTGTAGGTATTATAGGTATATCAGTACACCTGCATAATACACACACCTCAACACAAGCCTTTTTATTTTGCTCGCCCTCCTGTGCGTTTATTTTTATAAAAAACCGTAACCTGACGTAATGTGTGCATAAAGAGAAAAAAAACTGGGTATACATACTTGAGGGTAATTCTCCTTTTTTATTTTCGTCTATTCACAGGTCTAAAGATGGAATGGCCAGGACAGCCGAGGTAGAGGCAAGCTCCTCTTCTGTGAAGATGCCAGTAGAACAAGGGAAAAGTGGCAAAGAAATCGTGAGAGTAAACAATCCTTGTCTAATGAAACAAGAGAGCGCTGGTGGTGGTGAACCTTTTAAAGCTGCAAAAACAAACGACTCCGCTGGTGCTCTTAATGTAACTGGCTCATCAGACAACAAAGAACTAATTGATGAGGGGTGTAACGGGAACTTTGAATTGTCGTCATCTTCGAATTTGCAACAACAGCATCAGTACCATCATTACCAGTACAACAACAAGAGCCATCAACACACCCAACACCTGCAGCAGCAGCAGCAGCAGCTACCAGCACGGCCTTTGTCTTTTGATAAAGAGCCGTGTAAACAGGGAAATGAATGTAAAAACGGAACTATTATTCTTCAGAATGAAAAAGTCGTTGAACCAATAATGGATAAAAGGTTTGCTGAAAGGAACCAAATCGTGCTCTTGACATCTCAACAAGAAACCAGCGTGACTTCTATAACAAGAACAGGAGGCAATGAGGCTGGTAATAATATTCTCAGCACAAGAGATAACCATCATCACTGCAGTGAAAATGGTGAGGATGGTAGTCATCGTCTCCGTCACGGGGAAAGATTTGCCAGCAACAGCACCTCGGCGCGGCTCGTTATTAATAATAATCTGGATGATGAAGACAGCAAAGCAAACGCTGCCGCAACTACCAGTCGGGCAACAAATATGTCTTGCTCGGCGGCTCGTATTACTGAGGACGACCACACTCATCACAAGAAGGAGGCGCTCCGCAGTAAAATTTCACAGGTTAAAATGCTGTCACATGGATCCAGCAGTAAAATGACACTCTTTGTCGCAGGACTACCCGTTTCTGGCAACAAAGGACAAGGCGAAAAATTAGAGTGGTCAAGATCGGAGATAAGTAATGGTAAGAAAGAAGAAAACTTGCCTCTTTTTTGTACATCTTGTCATTCCACTTGGTTAGTATTCATTTGGCGTACCCGGTGGCATTGAAGGGGAACTCACCCAATACTAATTTAAGGACGGCATGCCTTTCTCAAAGTTGAAATTATAGCAGAATCTCTTACAGGGTGGTGCACATAAATATTATGTACGAATACGTTTGAAGCGGCGTCCAATTAGTCGTTTAAAATTATATGGTTGAAACCTCATGCAGCATTTTTGCAGACATTTCGGTTCGTATAAATTGGTAGTGAAAAGTCGCATATAGTATATAGAAGCGGAACATTTTAATTTGGTGCTAATTACTCTGACATGCTTTTTTGTGAACGGGCGGGAGTTGTTAAATTAAAATTGAGCAACAAATGTGCGCATTTGAAAAGCATGACATGCTTTGGCATGTTTTTTTACAGTATTACCACCGTTTATGTAATCATATTAACTTTCAGGTCAGGGTAACAAGCGTGCAAAAATTGCAACTATGAGTTAAAAGGTTAATTAATAGACATTAATCATAAAAATATATGTTTAGAAATGACACGTTTCTGGCGACGGTACGAGATTTATATAAGAAGGAATGACAAACTGCCCACATTTTTCATTCCAAGAAAGTGGCGAAATTGACACGAAAGGAGGTAATAGTTAAATGAATGGCTTTTCTTTGGTAAACTTGTATCTCTCGCATATTCACACAACAACAGTAACGAAATTATTCCATTTAATTTTATGGATTCTAGATTAATGTCAATGAAGTTTGTGTTGTATATTGTACACGGTATCAGTATCCGTATATTGCACGATATTTTTAACCGTGATGGAAATGGCACACCACCACCACCACAATCATTCCCGATTATTACGTTTTGACGAAGGAATTTGTTCGTTTAAGAGTGATGGTGTGTGGAGCTGGTTTAATGCAAAGCCAATGAACGATGGAAAGTGACTTTGTTTGGTTGTGCTGCATTCAGCGTCTTTTTCATATTGGTTTAAAAAGTTTACGTGCCTTAATTAAATTTTCATTCGCTATTAATGACAATGAATCACGGTTTGCGAAAGTAATCTTTTTTTGTACTGACGCCTTTCTACGAACGACACTTAAATATAGCCTTGATCCTGTCCTATTTAGTTATATGAACTACGAACCATCACCAATAAAATTTGTAATTGTAAATCTCATCATTTTCCAGTTTGCCAGTAGTAAAAATGTTTCATTATTTCTTATTCTTGTACATTCACTGGCAAGCGATATATGCAGTTATGTGTCATTGACAAAATTTAAAATATATTCTGCATTATATCATCATCTATAAATAAGCGCATAGGCAGAACAACGCATTACCTACTTGAAGCATGTTATCGATGCTTTTTGGATGGTTCATTCGCCTTTGCCCTGTCCTTCTCATTAGGCATATTTTAGAACTTGTATTGTTACGTATACATGAATATGCATTGTCAACTCGTGCAGGGTAAATGCGGAGCGGAAGCAAGGGAAAAATTGGCAGTTTTTTTAGAAAAAATGAAAAGAATCCGCCAAGAAGCTAAAATTCCCAAAAGGATGAACCTTTACTCCACATCCTAATTTTTGACTGCAACACACATCATCTACAGCCACCTGTCGTGCTTTCCTGATTCTGCTGATAAAAATCTATTTCACGCACGTAAAGTATGAAAGAAAAAATATGCGTAGCCAACGAACAATGTACTGTTACTATAATTCATAGTGTCTGGTGTGCATTGTTATCATTTTTATGCTGTGCCGTTGTGTTGTATGGTATAAAATGAAACGTTATGCTTAAATATTCACAGCGAAAAAAACTGCAAAAATTTCAGGTTAAGTCATGTCTTGCCTCAGTTGGCGTGGATGATGATAATGGGGGATATGCTTGCATATTATTCCGATCTCATCATCATCATCATCATCCTCATCGTCATGTTCTCACAAAAATTTGCATTCCAGTAAAACCACGCTTTTGAACTTTTCAAGAATGTTAGGTTCTTCTATAAAAAATTTGCATATAATGCATATCTATATACAACAAGAGCGACGACACGATGTTGCGTTTTCATTCCGTCGACAAAACTCTTCCCCTTTTTTCAGCCGTCTTGTGATTCATATGCTGCACAGAATATTTTTATAAAAATATAGAACTCCTATTAAGAAGGGACTGCCTGCCCACACCAACGAAAGATGCTCGAATATAGTGAATATGAAATGAAACGGGACAAGTTAACTAAAGAGAACGTTGAGTAAAATGGCTTTGTTAAGCCGAGCTTAACAGTCATTTTCTTTGCAATGCGAACATTATTGCTGTGTTGCTGTTTCGTACTTTTTTTCTCTTCTTTTCGTCGTCGTCCTCCTCCTCCTCCACAAACAGCAACAAGGCATGCATGCATGACATGACTCGACTGATTCGATTATCTCCTGTGTTGATCTGCTCTGCGCGAAACGGTTTGCCACGTCTTCATTCATGATTACCTGTCTCTAAAAGATTGTATAGTAATAAGGTTGCATTATATACTTCATTTTTCTTGTCCTCTTTTATTTATTAGGACTGCTTAATTTTCTGCCTGGTATCGGTCTGTCGGTCGGTGGTGGTGGTGGTGGTTCCCTCCAAAATTTATTGATGACGGAAGGGGGAAAACAACTGTGTGGATTGTGGTAGAAAAACGTTGAGTTTTCCTGCATTTTTTGTGATTCGATGCCATGATTTTTTCAGTGATACCAATCTGGCGTATTGATGGTTACTTATTATATTAGATGACTGAGTGAGATGAAACTGGATAGGTGTGTTTTCTAATCGTAGGGGAGCGGAATATACTTATAGAGTTATAAAAATGTTGCAGTGAGATCGATCCACTATCTACTTGTTTGGATACGGCTGTATGGTACAAAAAACCAACCACCATTAACACGGCCGAAACGGATATACTGGCTAGCAATAATCTTACACTGTATAGCATTGTAGTAGTGATATCGTCGATTGTCTCGGTAAAATATCAGCAGATAAAGATCTTTAAAAAATGAACAGTTTTCTTTTGTTTTTTTCTCCTTTTTACCTTTTGATCGTCTCATCTCATCATCCACGTCGTCATCATGATCATCATCATGAATCCAATGATCTTGCTCCTCTTATACCCGACCCAAACTTTTTTCTCATGGGACTCTGCTGCTGCCGTTGCCACTGATGTATTGACCGAGATAGTAATGAATATTACAAATGGCAAATTTTCTTCATGATTCAATAACTTTCTCACGAAAATGCTGATATACCCTGCATACCTGGGTAACTAACATGGTGGCTACACCACTGTCACATGTCATGTCTACACGATGTGCAAAGCCCCTTAGTAATAGAAGAGTATTAAGGGAATTCTGTGGCTTTTAGCAATATGTATTAAGTTACTCACACTCTTATTAAAGAAAATGTACTACCCATTAACATGTTTGTGCGGATAAAAGTTACGACCATGCTTGACGCTAGCAATAAGGAAATGAAATAATTGTTTCTGGTAAATAACAGAACCAGATGAAACGTAAGAATGCAAAAAATTAAACGAAAGATAACAAAAAAGTCAAAGGGAAAAAATACATTACACCAAAGTGGATGAAATACCTCATGCGGTAGGGCATATTAAAATTGAACAGTGTGTGTGTATGTTATCTCGGCAGCTGGAAGAATTTCTTGCATATGCACTCACTTAATTTTAATACTCTTCATTTACATACATCTGACAAGTCTTTTCATATTGTTCTCTTAACTTTAATCTTTTGTTCGGATCTACTGGCAAGTTTAATAATCCGCTCGTCTCTGTGTGTGTCTGTGTGCTTGAGAGTGTGTGTGTCAAAAGGCGGTTTGTTTTCCCCATATGGAATTGTAACTGAAAAGAAGAAACGCGATTTTTTCTTCTTCCTTCGGAATCTCGTTGATTAAAGTTTGATATATCACTCAGGAACTGACATCCTGTTAGAGGATTCATTCAAAAATTAAGTACAATGTACTTATATACACGTTGATCATATTATCAGATACCCCTCTCCGTATTGTTATTAAGTTTGATATAATTACGAAATGACGTAAATACGTTTTAAGAAAAATAAAGGCTTTTTTGTGCATATGTTATGAGCTTTTGTGGTTACAGCCGTTTAGTACTCATTAAAAAGCATTCCGACCGCTGCTATATAGAAGAAATGATTTTGTAGTAAAATTGAGGAAGTGACAGTGACATTCTCAATTATAAGAGTGCGCGCAAATCACACATGGCATTTCAGCCATGTTTGCAAGGAAAGAGCTTACAGTTTCTCTCTCTCTCTCTCATCCTTTTCATTTATTTTCTCAGGAAAATACTAATAGTGACATGACTTGTTTCTTGACTTGACGCTTTTCGTTTGGTAACAAGTGCTTTACTTCTATTAGTAAATATCTAACTGTAGTCCAGTCTATATAAACAGATTATTGTGTACTTTCACCATTTTTGTAGTTTTGGTGCTGCTTCTACTGATACTGATGACGATTATGATGATGACCGTTTATGTCTGGTCGCTGAAGGCTGTGCATAAATGCGTGCTTGTTTCTAACCAAAATCCAAAGAAAAAGAATGAATTATCAAGATCTGTCAGATCAGTCCGACCGATGAAAAGTACCTACGCATTCCTTTGCGTAGACTCTCATATTGTACAAAGAATACTTTCTGCTCAACTAAAAAACGACTCCACAAAGAGGATACTCATCGCCATCCTTCACTCTTTCTCTGTCTGTATTTATTGCGACTTTGTATGTAATGTGTGTACGCAGCATTATAATTGTCAGTGACATGGCTTGATGATCACTCATGATAATGACTGCTGAAAGTCCGCACAAATACTGCCTTCACACTACAATGATGCTCTTGTTAAGTACAATTAATCCTGCCGAATTAGTCAAAATGAGCGAAATTGTTTGCCTCTCTCTCTCTCTCTCTCGCTCTCTTACTCATACACACAGTTACACTTGCGCGCATTATTGTCACATTTTCTGGGATATTCCCCTCACAGAATGTGTCGGTACCTAATACAATTTAAGACCATTTGACCATATGGGTATTCTTTCCTAGTTAAAAAAAAGTGTACGCAACGATATGGTTATCCCTTTTGTCACTTGCAATCCTCCTCTGCCAAACTGCAATTGTAATGAGAAGGAACAATGACTGTTGTGTACAACACGCATGCATATTAACTGGCTATTGTGGCTATGCAACTCTTTTGAAGTTCAAACGACCTGTTGGAAAATGGCTGGTCTGCTCTCGCTCTCACTCTTTCTTCGTATCTTTCTCATTGTGAGTATTATTCCTATTTTTTGCAGAGCTTATTATGTAACCCTTGTCGTAAACAGCATTCAACTGTCGACTTTCATTGTACGCAACATCAACGAGAGCAATGAGTGGTAACAATGAATGATTTCGAGCAATGACAAGGTGACCATAAATCATGGGCTTAAAGCGCAAACCGCAGTCCGAAATGCATGTTTGTGCGTCTGTTGTGTACTTGCCGCAGTTTCAATTTCTCCTGCTCGATTGCTACGCATTACGACTTTGAAAAATTAAAGGGCAAACGACGATTTCCACTCTCAGACTCATCTGCACCACAGCAAGTGTTGCACTTTTTAAACTAATCTCCTTCTGGAATGAACCTGTCGCTGGACTATGAGTGCTGCAAAAAGACATTTGTAACAGTGTCAGTACCACAAGTGGAGTTAATCTTTCGGCATCTTTAGTGCAGTGGGAAATATCGTCTCTGTCGAATTATAAAGTACGCATCGTCTTTAAATAATGTATGCTTCGTATTATACTATGCATTTAGGTGTGAGTATATACCTTTACTCTTCTCTTGAGGGAAGAACAATAAGATGAAGTAATGGAAAAATTCATTTGCCATTGTTCATTTCAAATAATAACTTTTCCATAAGACGACGACTTCAAATAGCAAAAAAAGACGTTGGTACCTATAAAATTCACAAGCGTTCTGTAAAGCTAAAAACTCCGCGCGGTTCTCAAGTAAATTACGATTCACGCATGAAACTTGATTTTCAAAGATCCTTTCAAGATATGAGAATGGGGTTAAGCAAATATGCGTGCTGTCAACTAAGCCAGCATTTTGTTAGTTGCTTGCTGCAATGCGTACTTTTATAACGTTTATCGTACTACTTCCAACTACCACCACTACTGCTGCTTTGTAGCTCTTTTCTGATTCGTTTCATTTCCTTGCGCATGTACCCAGGTAATTTAGAGTGCAAAGGAATTTCATTGTCAACTCTGAAATTCTCCCGATGGTGCTCAGTGCTCACACAGCGGCGCAGGATAAAGAGGTATTCTGCTGCCGGTCAATGATCACAAGTTTGGAAAAAATTTAAATGTCACTGACTTCTCTCGAGGGAGAGAAGTGTGTGCATATAGGTAAGGTACCTACCTACCTACCGTGTGTGTGTACGTGAAGTTTTCATTATAGAAAGCTGGTGGTGTCAATCGCTGTTTTAGGCAACCTGGAGATATTTATACAGGAACTGGGGGCATTATCAACACGCTTGATTATAATCGTTTGCAAGCGAGATTGAATTCACCCAAGACAACTTCGATGGTGGTGGCTGGTGATTGTGTGGCAAATATGCTCCCGCACCACCACCACCACCACTACCACCGTCACTGCGTCAGTGGCATGAACGGAATTTCGTTATAATAGTTTATATATACGCTCTGATTTATTCATAAATCAGTGAATGACAAGAAGGAAAAAAAATCATAATATGACCACAGGAATCAGATGGGATACGCCAACTGCCAATAAACAAGTTTAAATTCTCATAATCCACCGATTGTATCCGGTATCATGCTGTGCTTCCTGAAATATTTTTTTGCATCTGTCCATCTCCTCTAAAGCAGAAGCCTTTGTTAGTTTTCTTTGATTAGCCCAGTCAAAAAATCCTTTCATTTCGATTGAGAATTTTATGCTTGCTGAATGCCAATTTATAAGGTTGTAAGATAAATATGACGTAATTGAATGCAGAGATACGGACGAATACTAAATATTTGCAAGATCATCTGTCAGTGTGCATAATAGACGATATGGAGATGTCGAGCGTTATTGAAGGAGAAATGGAACCAAACGTTACGAGACGTTATTTAGGTACATCATGACCATTCAGATAGAGTCATATATACCGATTGTTATTGTAATTCCGGCGTGTTTCCATACAACTTTTTCACTTTCATCTTCCCAGCCCTTTTCTCAATTCATTAATTTGACTGGCGATATGTAAAGAGAACGTTGATCCAGAAGTCTATCAAAAAGTATAAAACGAAATGCAGGTATTATGCTGATTAGCAGTGATGGTGGGTGTAGATTTTAAATAAATAAATAACGCACTTGCACGGTTTATATATGTATTTGTGTGCCTCGTGTGATTTTTTTCTTCAGCAAAGCATTCTTTTCTTCAGTGTAATTTGGCTTTTGTTTGTGCTAGTTGTAATGAAATCAGTCTCACTATTCCTCAACAATGCAACGTCACATTCGCATCATTTACTTACAATCTCTACACAATTCGCATAATAATATTCCGTATCCTCGAAAATCCTGTTATCACAAATCATTGTTAGTTTACTATTAATTTTTTCTCTCTAAAAGGTTAGTTATTGTTAGCAGGAGCTTTTTGCGTTTATTTATGACGTCATTACGCAAGTCAGTCAGTGTAATTTGCAGATCTTGTACAGAAAACACACTTAAGCAGTTCGTACATCATCACCATCATCGTCATAAATACCTCGACTAGCAAACAACAAAACAGTCTCACGTTTTTCATGCGATTGTAGAATGTGAGTGAAGAGTTACACAATTTAGCTTTGTAAGGTTTTGACAAAATTGTTAAAGATAATAACAAACAGTTGTTATTATTACAGTTTGTCCTCACATTTTCTCCATCTTTTCCATTGTCACATTTAAAGAAAATAATGAGCCAATTGCAAAAATGACATTTTAACGATTTTTAAAGTTTTTCTTCATATTTTGTAATGTTAGCATCTATTCTTCTAAAACGTTGAATACCTACTCGCAATCAGTAAGCCAAGCGCTGTACAGTCGAGGTGAAGATGAAAACTAGTCTTGAATGGACATTTTAAAGGTTACCTGCGCATGTCTTTATTGTGAATTACTACACATACACAGTAAAATACATTTTACCACCACCACACATAGCTCAACCATAGACGCATAATGCATCAGTGTTTGATTTATAATGGACCTCACTAAATTATTGTGCTTAAACGAACGATGCAATCCATTTGCTGCTGGTCAAACTTATTTGTTTGCTTAATTGGAAGGGTTTAGCAGATTTTATAAATCCATTGCACAAAAGGCAGTTTCAACCATTTAGTCATTACAGCATTTTGAATGCTTCATTAGTTTTCATAGGATCTTGTTAGCAATAAACAGTTACGTTGTTGTATTAAAAACGATACACATATATTTGAAACAGAAGGATTACCCCAATTCACTTTTAGTTGGCAGTATATTGTTTTGTATTGATTATCGGTTGCAAATTTCAGCTTTCCATTGCACCAAGTTATTTAGCAATAATTGCTCTGTGATTGCATAGTTTGAGTACACAGCAATTTGTAATAATTGGAAGGAGCTACCAAGTACCATTGCTTAAAAAAGCAAATCCATGGTCTCATATAATTTATTAGACCAATGAACTAATACTTTAAAGAAAATTTTTGAAACTGATGTGATCGTACACGAACGTTAATTTTACCCGGAAGCTGAGTTTAAATTTCTGATGATGAGTTCCTCTGAGTAGTACTTAACAGTAATTCATAATCCGGTAACTAATTTCATTGGAATGCAAAACATTCCAACAAATTCGAAGGGAAGTCAGATCACAGTTACTAGGTTTATATTCGACTTAATATTGAGGACTCTCCTGAATAGTTCCCTTTTACCACGTAAATCTCACACATGTGTAATTAAGGAACTAGCAGATAGGTTCACGCCAGGGATCCCTGTTCCTTCTTGTATCCCCAATCACACTTAAGCTTCTTTTTTAACCTAAACGCACACACGAGTGTAAGTGTAAATTGCAAAATATTACATAATGCACAATAAATGAAATTGAAACCGAGACCTCTTACTTTCATTTCAATTGTCTGCGCTGATGCAATTTCATTGTCACGTGGGAAATATGTCGTAGTGTCGTCACAACATTTATGACTTTCTTCGTACCCTCTCAGCCGAATCTATTGTATTCGACACAAACAAAGCTTAAATAGCAAAAATATGTATGCCCTGGTATTCAAAGAGTCACACCTGCAAAAAATTTTGAGAATTGGAATTCATCCGTCTTTATTGGCTGGGCTCCTTAAAACTAATCTTGCTTGAGACTTGAAATGGAGAGGACAGGGTGATTGCTGTTATTATTATCATCAACACCAACACAAACAAACTGAGACGAAAGGAAGAAAAACTGTTCTAAATGAACATTTGTGCACATGCTTGCTTGCTCATTGCGCACTGAAGTACAAAAAGACGTGCTATATTAGGAATGTATACCATTTAATAATGGAAGGCAATAATAAAGGTTGAGCAAAAGATAGAGCAGTAGTGGGAGGTAAAGTTTTATTACGTTAAAATGTGCGTATCCACAAAAGTATGCTGGTTCTATTAGTACTTGATTCGGTGGTGAATACCTAGTAGATGAGTTTAAACCTTAAGCTCTCAAGATGCGCCCAGTCACACATTTCAAAAAATATGGCAACAAAAAACTCCGAAGGTTTAGGATAGGATGCTTTTCATGCTTACATTTAAGCCAGATATGAGCACATTAAATTCACACTTACTCGTGAAAGCATTTAAAAAGACAGCAATCACCCCTGCCACCAACACCAACCACCACAACTCCCCAACCAAAAATGCAATCATCAGAGTGCATCGCCAATTTGCGCCGCACAATACAAGTCTTACGACGAGACGGATTGTAAAGTCCAAATAATAGCTATACACAGCTTATGAACAGATAAGTGTTTTTTTCTCCCAAAGAAATGACGTGTTTTGTTCGTCCGCCTTTGCTTGCTGTTATGATTATTGCCACCATATTATCACACAACAACAATGCCATTTTAGCTCAAAATCAGTTGTACACTCAAATTTACATAAAAGGCATGAATCTCGTAAAAAATCTGGATACTAAAAAATGGGGTAACAATGATGCAACAGCAGTTTCAGGGTTTGACGGGCTTACTAAAGGACGAAGAGAGCAGAGAGGGAGGGAGAAGTTGAATTAGACTCATTAGATCAGAAAATTTGGTATTTCTCCAAGGCTTCTGTGAATGAGTGGTCTATTGGTTGTGTACTCAGGAATCTACAATTCAAAAATGGCACACATGCACAAGAAGACATTCCGATTGTGCTTTGTGCTCCGTATTCACCCCCTGTGCACACATAGATAACAATGCAGGTTGTTAGTGAAATGCACCACCACCACCACCACTAAATTTAGTTTTGTTTTTTATCGTTTTATCTCGGCTTTGTATTATGCGGTTCCAGCCTTATTGACCAATAAGCATATTTTATCTAAATAGTAGCACAAACTGCAAGTGCACTAATTAGACTTTATTCCAACTGATATACAGAAAGTAACATTAAATACGAGGGATAGCAGTACTGCTAAGTTGATGTCGGTCTGTTAAAATTCTTCATAATATTAGTTTAATGCACATTTGAAATTATTTAATGATTGTAACAGGCGTGTAGTGTAACCGCCTGACAATGGGCTTCATCGGTTTCTATTGCTCCATCATCATTATGATCATCAAAGGAAAAAAATATTGTTATTGCTGCATCAAGCTTGTGTGCTTGTGCAATTCGACGGCGGAAAAGGGAGGAATCCATACGTAAATACGAAACGAAAGAGAAAAACTTCGCCTTTTATTCTCTGTGTGTATGTGGGATCACGTTCGGATTCGAAACGCATTAAGACCGGTCAGTCAATGAAAAAGATGTTGATTATCCTCTCACACTCTCCGTCAGTCCATTGCATTTGTACAAAAAAATGCAATGCCATATAAGCTGGGATAACATTCAATAAAATAGTTAAAGGCAAAATATTACACGTACACAACACACATATGCATACTAGTAGGCAGAGCATTTTAAAAAAGCCACCAACGAAGAACTTTTGAGGAGGGAAAAGACACAAAAAACAATCATTATTACCATTTACTACGCACTATAATTTAAAATTGCATATTTATGTACAAAACCTATACCTAATAAAAACAGAAACAGAAATTACACAAACTACCCAGACAAACACAAATCTTAGTTACATGTGTGTTGTATTGCGTATTGCCCTGTCTTCTAAGGAACTTCATATTACCTCTATAAATGATTATTATTGTTACTGAAGCAGGCTAATGAAAATGAAACAACCTATGTGTGTCTGTAATTCGTAATTTATATAAATTGGCGTGCATATATAAAAACGCTTAATACGCTTTTATCTTGCCGTTGTTGTTGTCATAATGTTTTTCCACATTTCTTCCGTTTCACTGACTCAATGATTGAGTGACTCAATAAACGGCAGGGATGATATTTTGATCGTTTTAATCATAAAGTTTATATACCCTCCCTCCACTCCTCGTAATGATTGCCGAGTAGTGTATACGTAGGAAAGAGAGGATAGTTTTAAACAGGACGCGTCTCCGCATTAATGCTTCTTGTCTGTGTGTGCCAAAACATTCACTATCGTCGTCACTTTTGTTGCTGTGTCTAACTGCCAGTCAGTGGTGGGTCACCGTCATCGTCATCATCATCAGTTCTTAAGGTAGTTTTTTTCGTTGTGTTGTTGTTGTTATGAATGTCTGTAAAATGCGAGTGTGTGTGTGTGTGCGCGTGAATGTGAAAATGGCGATGATTTTTTGACAATTTTCATTTCATTCTCATTACAACTAACTTGCCATGACTAACAGTATGTTCATTATTTTGATTTGGAATTGCATAATAATAGGCCTATAACGAGATTATATAATGGATTCGCCTGTCTTCTTTTGCACTTTTGACAAAAAAAGAGATGAAAAAGAAAAGAAGGGGTGTTTACAATCCCTTTGAAAATTGTATGACGATGGCAAAAGTTTTTTATTGACACTAACGAGAAAAACGGTCTTGTTTAGGGGTACTAGTCACAACTATTTGTGTAGGCTGTGGTATGTCTATGCCTAATTGAAGAACAAAATTTAATACAAGGTTTATAAACTCGAGTTTCGCAAAGTGACAAAGTGCTTAATTTTCTACCGTTTATTTATGTTTTTCTATTTATTCGCATGCTCTTGCGTGGTTAGTTCAGTAGTGATTTAAATCATCATTTTTTCAGTCAAGATGATATGTGTGAGACAGTATGGAATGACAACATGACCAATGCCTAAGTCGTCATCTCACAATTAGACTACTAGAAATTATGTGTTGCTGCTTGGATTTTATTTTGGTGGTGGATTTACAATTGCGTTGCATCGTCTTTTGTAAAAAGAAGAATGAACCAAACCACTGCACTGGAGAATTTAAAAGATTTTGATGAAAATTTCACATGGGAAAAATCCCAATCTCAGGCACATCGTTTTCTTTTGTATTCAAAATATCCTGGGATGATTTACAGTATTAAGGAAATTGATTAAGCCAACAATGATAAGACGCAGCACTTAGCATTATAAATAGAAGGGAGGGTGCTGCTACACCAGCTATGGTGCACAAGTTTAAAATTCCCTTTCTACAATGTGCCCAATTGGCACGAAATTCCCAAGAATAACAATAACTTGCAAGCGTTCATATAACAATACACTGGCTTACACAACAAAGAAAAGAAATAGCTGCAGCTGTTACCAACAAAAGGGTCTGGATATTGGATGTTTGTCCAAGATCACGACGAAGTTCATAAAAATGGCTATTTCCCCATACAATTTTTGAAATATCCAGTCCATTTAGATATCAACTAAGCTAGTTATGCTGTTCCCTTCCACATCAAATATTATAGCTGATGTCTGCCTAGTTTTCATACAAAATGTGCAAAGTATACCGTCGTCAATACAGCACACGGACACACGGTATCAATATGAACGGTTAGTAGAAGCAAACAAACAAGCAAGAGAGCAAGTGAGGGTTAAACGATACTTTTGTACACAAGGCTACATCAATGAATGTATGTTGTCCTAATGTCAATGTCAATCAAGAAACCGAAGAGCTATTCCAGAGTTTCCCTTTCCATTCTATGGTTCATCCACACTAATATCACTTGTGCAGTGGATGGATGTAATTTTATGGCATTCATAATAGATAGGTACAGCCGTTGATTTTTTGCCATGATTTGCTATGCACCCTACAGCAGTATGTTTGATGCTTGTATCATTAGGAAGCTACAATTTTGTGCATTTTCATTTTTCCTTATTTTTATTGGACTTGTTCCAAGATCATAACAGTAATAGTATATCATCATGCCTTGCCATGATGATCGTGAAGTACAGAGTTATTATTATGTAATATGAGACAAACGTTATATAATAAAAGCTGGGTAGGCCATGGCTTTGCTGGCTATTTGTTTGTGTATAGAGCTTAGTTGGCGACATCCACCCTTCTACCAAGGCAAGAATACCCCAAGCATATTATGTATTTGTGCTGGCTGCATGAAATATTGACGAATCGCCATTCCCGTGTCGTTTGTGTTTACGTGTGAGGGGGATGAAAAAATCTTCTGGACCAGTAATAGCATGAGACTGCTGCTGAGTGATCGATAAATGATCACAGTAAAAGCAATCGATTTTCCCGAAAATAATTCATGCGTGTCTGAAGATGTAGTGGATATTACTTTTTCGCTACTGCCATCAGCATCACAGAGACTATTGACAGTTTGGGGAGAGCGTATGTAGGGATGCAAACAAAAATGAAATTAAATGTTTTGGTGATGTTCCCCTTGAGTAAACAGTTGGCAATTAATTTAAAGCAACTGGGTGATACAGATGTAGGCAATATTTCTGCGTTCGAGTTCTATACAGTAATGCAATTATGTAGTACACTGATATGGTTTGAGCACTTTTTTCAAAAGTGTCTGGTTCACAGATGGCTTTTGTGATCCGGTAACAAAAAATATTGTAAAATGCTTTCTTTTGTTTCAGACACGCTCAAGCCCGAAAATCTTGCACCTTCTCCTCCAAGACGCGCAAAAGGTAAGAGTTCGCAGAACGAAACAATTTATTTGCATCATATCAAGAGTAGTCATCTCATACTTTGTTGTTTGCACAAACCAGTCTGCCTATTTTGCATTCACCTGGTTCCAAATTGAACGTACCTGCACATAGACACCATACACGATAAAGCAAACAATATGAGACTTCAATAGGCCTTGTTCACTATTTACAGGTACCTCACGCTAATCACGTATTCAAAGACGAGTCAGCTACGGTTTTTCCGCATCCTTTTGCTTTTCATTGAATTCTTGGGAAACTAACCACAAAATCATTTTCAGCTGCGTACAATAACAACCAATCCATACATAAACGTGTTTGTGGGGATGTTGTATTATTTCTCTGGAATCTACTTTCCTGACGCTGTGGTACCTGCGTCTCTAATTGTATTCAAAATTTTACAGCTTTTTTGAGTGCACAGTTAAGATTACAAAATGCTGCTAATGGTTCTGGAAAAACATGTTGAATCATTCAACCACCCCATTCGCTCGCGTCGTTCCTTGCTTCTTGGCTTTAAAATGTGTGTATTTCACTTCACGGCATAATCTCTCCAGCCAGAGAGCAGCAGCAACGTAGCAAAAATATCGCTGTCCATGAGTAATTTTTACGAGTCTTTATGACAATTGACTTGACTATACGTGCATAAATAATTGTCTACTCTCTCACTCTCCATTAAAATTTTCCTTGGCTTCGATCATTCTTGTGTAATGTAATGTGAGTGTATGATCCCGCATTAATGTATCATATTTGTATCCATTATCCTCATGCCTCTGGAACTTGAAGAGGGAAAAGAGTCGTTTTATGTGAAGCAGTAAAAATGTTTTCATCTCTCCCTCCTTTTATTTTATTTATACCTCAAGATAAAGTCATGCATTATAAAAGTACAATAAGCATTTTTATTTTCTACATATTATTATTATTACTACTTGTGTTTCCTTTTTAAATTTACATATTATATACTGTGCTCGCTCGCCCTTTTACATCATCATCTCCATCCTTCTCCGTAGACAAAGAGCCATGCCGCATGATCTCATCCATTCCGTCGTCGTCGTCAATTTCCCTAATTCACGTTTCAAAGTCATTCATGCTCAGGTGGCCATAATTGTCGGTGGGGCGAGGTGTTAAACATTTTTGAGCTTCTGAAGAACGCTTATGAATTTTTTCTAAAAAAAACAAGGCACAAATAAGTAACTCTTGGATGAAGGAGTAGAGAAAAAATTGATTGTCGGGTGTTGTTGTTGTTGCTGGTGGAGGGGATGATGATGGAAAAGAAGAAAAGGGATTTGTTAAAAATGTACACACACAAGACGAGTGTGAAAAGGAAGAATGATTGGACATGGACATGCTAGTTACGTAAATGTTCATTTAAAACCTTTTTTGTTGTAAAATTATTAAAGGGGAAGCATGGATTTGCGTTTTCAATTTGAGACAGAGAAATTCAAATAGGACAAGTCGCACTGTTTTTACACAAGACAACAATTTTTAAAACAAAATAGCGGTGTGGTTTTGTCCAGGAAGGACTGGATGTTGGGGGGCGAAGAAGTCTGTTTATTCCTCCATAAAGTCAGGTAAAGTTCGTGAAGACGCGTGCATGTGTATATTGTGCTAACTTATTTTTTTGTCGTTGTCGGAGAGTAAATTATTTTTGATGTCGAAAAAAGCGTGTAATATCGTTAACATCATTGCCTGGCCACACACTACTCTGCAGTTGGTAACGACGTGTCTGGTTCATTCTACTGTACTTCTGTTTTGCCGCTGGAGACCAAAAGTAATGGTTGATGTGTCTCAGGGTCGGCGAGACCATATAGGTAGGAGGAAAATGGTGATGAAGCGATGAAAGCGTTACTCGTTCTGGTAAATAGCCTTTGTCGATTATGAAGATGATTCTTACTTCTCCCCCCACTCCATTGAGAGAATCAGCATGGTTGTGCATTTATATGATACCGTGCGGCAAAAGAGAACAAGCAACATCAGCATATAATTGGTTTTGGTGCATTTTCTTCTGAAATTGCATTTCATGCATGTTGTGCGCAAGGTATGGCTTATTGAGGATTAAATAAAGTTTATCATCTGTGCCGGCAATATACCATACCCATACATCTAGTCATGAGTCCCTTGAGAGAAGTTTTTAACCAGAGAGTTTGTCGTAAAAGCGTAAAACTTGGTTGAACGTGGGTCTAATAAGATAAATGGGATGACGAAAGGTAAAGAAAACGAAAAGGAGTAGTGCATGTATACAGACATCACTTCATGTTATCTTTATATAAACACCCGTAAAAGCTCGGGCAGCTTTTGATGAGAATTTACCGAGTTTCCTGGAAGCGGAATGACGGAGTGTAAAATCCAACTGTACAACACTGCAATAGTTCTCTCTACTCCTTTACTTGCAGCAGAGCTTCATTTTGTATTGATGGCTGTGTCGACGAAAAAGAGTAATACCACCCGGCTGATGTACCACTCTTTCCACTACAATTATTCCGCAACAAAAATTGAAAGAAGAGAAGTAAAGAAAGAGGGTGACTATTTGGCTGCACCGTCTATCTGGTGGGTAGTACGCTAAAGCAAGACTCGTGTTTTTTTTCGGGGGAAGAAGTAATAATGCATTTACTGGTTTGTTTCTAAACTGGTGAAGGGAAAGAAATTCAAAAGGTAAACGGGAATATTACAGAAGTAGTAGAAGGTTAACAACGGAAAAGAGAATAAGGGGAAAGGGGTTGGAGAAGGTAGTGTGCATTGCATTGGAAGTACTGCACAGAAAATAGAAAGCAAACATACAACTACTTTTAAAGAGAATCTAAAAATACTCTTTCTTGGTCTCAACAATTCCTTGAAATTGCATTATATTTTACCGTCTTCTGCCAGAGTCGATTAAATTGAAACGTAAAAGTGGAAAGATATATTTATGTACAAATGCACTCACTACTACTAGAGGTTGAATACGGTATGTTCCAGTATATAGAAAAATATATGAAATATATAATAATGTACAAAAAGATGTAAACACTTACCATTTCCACAGAATAGCTTGCTCTTTAGCATTAGCGCCGCGCGCGTAGTGAGCTCATGTCATGTCCTGTTTCATTCATTTGATAGGAAATCTTTCCCTGGGTGAGTGAAATGCATGTGCAGCGTGGGATCGGGGTGATCATGATGGAGCGTAGGATTGACAAAAACAACTTGCACAATGAATTCGATCATTGTGTACAAGCCGTCAGGGTGGTGGTGGTGGGTGGATGTAGATGAATGAAACGGATTGGGTTGATGATGGATTTTCTCCTTTTTTCATTTTTGCTCGAGTGCATTTGGGGGGAATTTCGGAAGTTATCTGGAAAAAGTTGAAATATTAGTAGTATATATACAGTGCACTCCTAGTATTGATATCAGATTGCGTGTAGCAGTAGTAGTGTTTATGTAATGTATTCCTTGACGATCATCTTTTATACAGACCAACGTAAAACTACAACGCAACATCATTCTATGAGCTATTTCGAATTCATGAAGATGCACGGAGGCACCCTACAGCAACATAGCAGTGTGATTTGACTTGCATAAAGTTGGAAAACTTGTGTGCGGAATCTTTAACGAAGCCACCAAGAAAGTAAAATATGTTTTAAAGAAGTCAAGAAATATGTGTGCTTTTATCGATATCTTTTTAAATGTGGTTTATCTACCAGTGTTTGAAGCTGGAAAGGATTTGTGGGCAGATTTAAATGTAAAGTGGTTGCCTCCTTTTGGTATGGTACAAGATGGTGTAGCGTGGTGGTATCATAATCTTTGTCATTTTCTCTTGTGTTTCATCCTTTTCTGATGAAAGTCGTTACGGCTAGATCTTGATAAGCTCTGAAAAGCAACTTACGCTAGCGGTTTCACTGTAAGGATGCTTTATCACAGGAGTAGACAAGTGCGCCTGGCATTGCATGCTTGCGAGAGTTTAATCAAAGCAAAAATGTGAAAACCCACACAAATATTCTTTGGTTTTCCATTCTTGCCTCCATTTACAGCGCCGGTTATCATGGCACACACGAGCTGACGATGATTTAACTACTTTTCACAACATTCCACTCACACACATGAAATCCTATCATCGCATCATCATCTCATTGTAGGTATTTCACGGTGAGATATGAGAAAGTTATTTCCGAGCGGCACGGGAAAGATATTTTTAAAATTCTCCGTAACACATGTACCATTTAATACGTGCCTGGGAGTCAAAAATTTGTTTGACTACACGTACACCCTGTATACGGTTGCGTTTTTGATGCAATAAAAGTTAACGAAAATTTGATTAGGGCAAAACCTAACTGCGAAATCCTTTGGGAGTACGCGTGTACAGGATGTTGTTTCACTTGTCGGATGATGGCAAGTCTATTCTCCGTTGAGTCTCATTTTTCTCTCTCGGTGGAAACGTCATCTTTCTCTCCAAAAATTTTACGAGCTTTTTGTTCTGCCCTCACCGATTCCCCGAATGTATGCCCGCCACTGCACCAACTGGATCGTATCGCAGTAGTTTCCCAAAGTGGTGGCGAACCGTACCGTGGAAGTACATGGACTTCATAATGGAATCTTAAATTTATGTTCCCTATTGCGATGCCCATAGTAAAAGCTTCTTTCCTTTGTGTACTGCTTTTTAAACAACCTTTTTCTTTGTGTGCGTGTGCGACGTATATACAATTCTGTGTTCATCGGCAAACACGCCTGCATTCACTTGTCATGAATACCACAAGTCGTCGTCAGATTTGATAAAGTTTGCGTTGTTGCGTTGCAGCAACATCATCAACAGCCGTGGCCGTCGTCGTACGTTGTCACGTAAAGCAATGCAGCGCAGCAAAGTTATTGAAACGGAATGAAAAGCAAAAGGTAAGGCAAAAATGAGTAAAGAATTTTTGTAGGAGGAAGGAAAAACGATGAAAAGAGAAGGAGTAATCATGGAGCAATGATGGTGGATGCATTCTTTTTTGGCTGTGAGATGCAGTCTTCTGTCCTCCTTAGCTTCTTGCCATCCTCTCTGATTCTCCTCTTCTTTCAGTCTCTCGTCGACCCTCGGCAAGTTAGCATCTCACAGAGCCACCCTCGCGTGCCTAACGCCACTTTGTACGTTACATTGTTGTTTATTCACACTGCCTTTTCTGTCAGCAGCAGCAGCAGCAGCGTAAAACACAGCAGAGTGTGCTGAAGCTGAGCCCTCTGTCTTTGGTATAACTGTCGTATCTCAGCGTTACACTTGCATCCCTCCCTCTGTCAATGTCTGCCAAGCAGGCAACAACAGTCAACAGACAGGCGATATGCAAGACTCTCTCTCTCTCTCTCGCTGACTGCACTGCTGTTTTGGTTAGTGAGCAAGCATGACATTTGTTGAAGATCTGTGTAATAGTTAGAAAAAAAGAAGTTGAAGTAAACTTGTTGTAAGTGTGGTATTGTATTCCATCCTCTATATCAAGTTACAACATTTAGCAACACTCTCTGGTTTTTTATTGTTTGTGACCATTTAAAAAGACCGTGATCCCAAATAAACTGTTTAGAAAAAATATCTAGAAACTTGACTTTTGTACTTTACCAACATACCAAATTGTCTCTGTGTGTGTATGTGTGAGTTTATTTTTAAACGATTAATAAAAATACAGTTGAGACAATTACCTATCTAGACACTTGCAGTTTCTGCCCAAGGAAACCTTACCAGAACCCCACGCTTATTTTGTGGTTATCAGCGCTCACGTATACACATACCAGACGTTTCCTTCAAAAAGGGCCCTCTACGTGGTAAGAAGAGACATTTCGTGCTGTCGACAACGACAACGTATAAACTGTTACTTTTAAGTCGTGTAAAAAGACTTGTCGGTCTGCGTTTGTGAGAAAATTCTAATCGTGTAAACTTGTACAAACGAATCAAAGTCACACCACCAGATTCCTGTGTAACTTGTGTTGTTCAAGTTGTCATCATAACATGCACAACGTGTTCCTAGGATTATTGGGGTTTTACTAAAACTTGGACTCATTGTCAGCCTTTGTGGCTTTTGGTTTACTCTAAGAAGCAAACTAACACCCTCACACTCAGCGATCGACAGCTACATACCGAAACATTCAATAAAACCCCAATACATTTCGTAGCATCCATAACACCTGTAATACCTCCAAAAGCATCAAATTCCTTTAGGTGTTCATGCCTCTCTCATCAACACAGCAGCACCAACACCACAACGACAAGTCATTAATATCGTCATCATCATCTTCAACATCGTAAACCTCATCCCGGTGATGGTGGTGGTGGTGGTGATGGTATATAGTTGCGAGTATTGCAGGTAGGTTGTTTAAAGGTATATTATATATCGACGATAATGTAGTTGTTGGACTTGAACTGTTTTTCACACCACATGAAGTCATTTACTTCTTCATAAGGTGTAGTTGCTCTAATATTGTTTAAAAAACGAAACTAGCAAACCCTGTGCGTGAATGTATTGTTGGAACACTGTCACTTTTGCCATATCTTTTTTTTCTTTTTGGTTGGCTTGTGTCAGTGATGATGACGACTTTACGTAGCTGAAAACTGTGTTACATTCTCTGCCTATGATACTTTCCTACGTATTATTGTAAAGTTTACCGTTTTTGAGTATTCACATCAGGTACAGCGTAGATGTTATATGTATAGTAGTAGACCAGTAAGAAACTTTATGCACAATTCATTGACACTTTTGCAGCGATAGATATGATTGTCAGTTTTAGGACACCGTTGGTAGGTAAAAAATAAGAACTTAAGAGCGAAATATTGAAAAGACAGAGCATTTGTGTCACTGTGTGGCTTTCAGCCTTCAATAAACTTTTACTCCACCAAAAGTTGTATTTTTATGCATACCAACAACACTATCATCCCCATTTTTTTACAAATACACCAGAGTTTAGTGCAATCAATAAAAAGCATACCTACTTGGACTATAAAAAGGACTAGGTGCCTAAAGTGACTCTTTGACTCTGATCACATTTTTTATCTGTGTAGAGAGAAAAAAACGTGTGGAATTTTGTGCCGATGGCTCTTGTGGATATGTGAATGACTAATATCAAAAATAAAAATAAGGAACATATATGGTTATTGTATGGGACGGATGTATGTACTTATTAATATCAAATACACTTGCATCCATTAAGAAAGTCTGCGTCATCAACTCTATTTATCAGGCTTTGTCCTACTGGATTTGCCCAATTTTTTATTCTATTTACCCGACAAGTACAGAAGTTATTCTTAAATCCGATTTAAGAATATATTTATCTGGATTCTTGTTGGAATTTCCGGTCGAGAACCTCTACAACAAGCAAACGGGAGCAACACAGAAGCTTTAAGGGAAAAATTACATTTTTTCTGTTCCTGTGCCGCTGAAAAAGTAAGCCATACACAATAACAAAAACAAAAGTATCCGCTTTTTGCTTTTGTATTAATGCTGCTACTACTACTAACCATTACTGATAAACATTTTTTTCTGACAGCTAACCGTTTTTCTTACCGTAAATCCGCATCGTCTGCGTATTTTGCAGACTTTTTCTGTGTGTCGTATTATCCTCTTCCATGTAACATTCACAGAAACCGAACGCTATGAAAAGGTAGCAAAGCCATCATAATATTATTATGCACATCGCATAAAAATTTTAAGCTCATCTTCCTCCTTTGTGCGTACATCTGCATAATAGCCATAATTATGCTTGTTTTTTGTTGCTGAGACGGCCCAGCTGTTGAGCGGGATGATTTTAATGGTTTGTATGTGTATGTAAGCATGTACGTTTTCATACATACAAGCAATGGCGAGACAGAGCAAAAAAGTTTGGTGAACTTTTAATGACCGAAATTCTTTGGAAGGTCTTCTATCGCCAGTCGTCAGTAACAAATTTAGCTTTTTTTTACAAAAAATCATAATCTACCTCGTTACAAGTTTATACCTCGACACAGTTACAAACACGACTGGCAGGCAGCGACTAAATGTCTGAGTAGAGAAAGAAAGAGAGAGAGAAAAAAACTGTCGTTTGAGGATGTTTCTTATAAAATATGTAATCACCAGCTTAGGCAATATTTTTGGTAAATGGAAAAAAATCGACAAGATTTTTTAGTTTCAATTTTTTCGTCTGTCCTTAAATTTCATTTCTCTCGTTTCCCATCCTGAGCTGTCGTGTAATAAACGAAATTAACTGGTTGTGTGCTATGAAACGAAGGAGGTAAAGTGTAAAATCTTATATCACAGCTCATTACTTCTGTATTTAAAGAGCAGACACGACGAAAAGAGAAAGAAAGAAAAAGGAAAATATTATTATTAATACAAATACAGGTTTCACCGCAATGGGACGAGTTGTTACAATAATCATTAGCATGTTTTTCTTCTGGCACGAGTTTATAGCTCTCCAGAAGAGTATGCACGAAGTAGTTAGTAGAAGTATGTATATGTTTAGTGGCTGCAGCAGCAGCAGCAGCAGTACCGGTGGTGGTAAAATAATAGTAGGAAAAGGAAAAATAAGAAAGATGAGTTTGTGGTATCATCAACTCATCTGCCATTTTTGTGCTTGTGTACGCACGGTTGTTGTTGTAGTACAATTTACAACGATACAATGTTTTTATACCTGTGCAACATAATAAACCAGTCTACTTTACTCATAATAAGCGAGAGGGAGAGAAACATACACAAGAAAATTATCACACTCAGAAAGCACTTTAGTGAAAAATTCAGACACATGATACTCTCGTTGTTGTTGTTGATGTTGTTGTTACAGTTGAAGAACCTGTTTTGCATATATTGCAAGTAAAAATTTTTGCTAAACATTTTTTTCAGCTTAAATTGCCCTATATCATAATGCGTGCTGACAAGGCTGGGTCGCTACAAAAAAACAAGTATTGTACTGTACCGTACCTTAAAAAGCCAATGCTCTGGTGAAAGGAAAAACAGGGAATAAAATAGCTACCGTGAAAACATCCCAGGAAAACAATCTCGAGGAAATATGGCAGTATCAAGAGTGCAAGATAGAGACAGGATTGAGGAAGATTTTTTTGTAATCCGGGGAATATTTGAGTTTTGAGGGAAAAGAATGTGCACACAGATAGACATAAATGTTAAGCGTGCTTTGCTCTTTACTGATTCAAAAATATTTTTCTTTTCATTTCTTCTGCTTGAAGGAAGAAGAAGAGAGTGTCATTTTGCTTAGAAGTAGAAAACCAATATACATTGTCTGCATGGTGGTATATAGTAAAGTTTTTTTTCGAAGCCTTTCTTATGCACCTCCAGAACAGTCGATGATATCCACATGTTTCTGTAATAGAAGTTGTCTGTAGCCATAATGGAAATCCAAAGCTAAAACTGCCGACCGGCATTTCTTCCCCCAAACCAGAATGAAAAAAGAACGTTTGAAAAAATGCGTAAGCGGAACTAAAAAGTTTTTTGTTCTCTTAAATCCTCAGTTAGCATAATAAGAAAAATACTTGTGTTTTCTTTTTCTCTCCTTGTTTCCATTTAGTGCTACTTTGGTTCCGCAGCGATTGCGTACGCAGATAAGCAATTTCAATATGGTGCGTCTGAGAAAAAAAAGAAATATATATACGCACTTACATCAACGTGGCAGGAATGCAATATTCAAAAGAAGAGAAAGAGAGAGAGAGAATTTCTAGACGTTTATAGAGAGATGGATGATTTTAGAATTTCCCATTGGAAGGGACGCGTGCTCGTAACAGTTTACATTTCATTTATGTTACTTTACACAGACGAAAATACAGGAATATCAACTGGAACTTGCAGATATTCAAGCGATAACACTCCTGTCTCTGCGTGTATGAAAAGAGGGACGAATTTTATTTCAAAATTCCAAAATGTCTAAACTTGCTCGTAATGCTACTGTGTACAATTTATTTTCGACGTATCACAATGTACGATATGATAAATATATCTGCATTTATACGCCAGCGTATTGAGTAATATGTTAAAATATATTACTTGATGGAACCACATTTACTGTTGCTGACTGTGTGGTGTGAAGCGAATAATGTCACTTCTGCAATTCTACGCGTAAACAACCCCATGCAATTTGGGAAGCAGCTGGAAGAGAGAAATGTGCCAAAAACAATTGAAGACAAAGCGACGACTTCTTTGGTACATTATGAAGTTGCTGGTAGTCAGTGTGTCTTTGGGAGATATTTGAAGAAGAGCTTCATGGTTCAATGTCTGACTGATGTTTAGTCTTTAGTCGTCATCAGGCGCAATATAATTAAACTACGCACAATTGCATAGTCAGCACTGCATAAATAAAATAGACATTTTCGAAGCCTAACCTTGCAGTGCGCTGGTAAAATAATCTTTTCAGTGGTAAACATGAGGCTATTATTGAAATAATCGTACGGAGGAAGAAAGATGCATGGCAAGTTGCCACTTTTCTTCTTGTTTGTGATTGCTACTCCTTGCTAACGTTGACTGGGACTGTGTAATTGAAAGCATTGGTGTTTGTTTTATTTGGACTATAACTGTCAAGGAGTACTTTTTTGACGTTTACTCGCTCACATTTGTTTTTGCTGGCTGCACGTGTGTGTGGTATGCTTGGTGGTGAAATTGGTCTTGTTTTCAAGTAATGAATTGGTTTTAGTTTGAGGGTGAATGGCGAGGGGACAACACTTTAAACTTTGTATTCTAATTGCGGCGTTGTATGTGAGAATAATTAGGATATTTAGAAGAAACAAGATACACACGCACGTATACAGCAATTTTGGTATATTAACAACTACTGATAACATGAAATTAAAATTTTAACGATGGAAATAATTAATTTGGGAAACATGCTTTCCTTGTGCGTGTTCGACTTCTTTATGAGCAGAAGCATGACATTGCCACTTCAAAATGCATGCCCGAAATATAAAAGTTGGGCTAAGTCAGGTATACCGGGACACAAAATACACGTTTTATAATGACTACACGCACACAACGGCACTCGTTGTATGTATCCGGCGTTAGGAATATCTACTGCTTGCAAATGCCTGAACTGAACTCATATTTAATGGACACGTAACCTGGGTTGGCCCATTGAATGAAGTCTGGGAAGTGAACACCATTACCTACCCTCTAAATCACTTAATTCCCCATTAGCGGATAACAAAGTAGGGTAAAACATTACAATATTCTGAGTTAATTATAGGAAAACTACTTCCCGTCACTACATTTTACTAATGTAAGCACGGCTGCGACAACTTGTTTTGGATTGGAATTGCAGGTATGCGTGCTGGTATAAATTATATTTTCCCCAACCGGGAGATTAAGACAGAAGACCATACATTTCGAGACGTATAAAATGGGATATAAATGACATGCAATTTTGCTGTAAATTTCACCATGTAAAAATGTGCATAATGAAGGCCGTTTCACCAAGTGCAATAGTGCACTCATAAAATTCCTCCTCATAATTGAAGTAGTCATGCTAATCTGCATAGGTAGTATGTAGTACTGTACTTCAATTTTGCGTCAAAATCTGCAAATTTACTGTCTTTTGTGATATTGTGGTTTTTGAACCTCTATTCGTCCCATCCAAACTACTACTTTACATCATCATCATCCCCTTAAAAAGATGCACATTATTTTCATGGGAAAAACAAAAGCAATTTGGTCTACACATTCATCACATATTATACCACTCTCTTCTGCTGTTTGTTGTTGCTTTCTCAAAACGACTATAACGTGGTGCTGTAAGCAATTTTATGTGCTTCTGTTTTTGTTTAAATTAGCGACACAAAATTTTCACTTGGCAGTGTCTTGCAGTGAGAAACACTACTACTCACAAGAGACTAGAGAAATTTAAGTATGCGTGCGTGCATCTTATAAACATTCCATTTTCCATTCAACTTCGACATAAAAAATTGCTCCTAAGATGAACCTGCTAGAATGTAATTTTATTACAACGGGAGGAAGTTACTACATCATAATGACAATTAAATTACTGCTTATGTGTAAAATATGCCGCCAATGTATATGGGAGAAAAAATGTCTGACTATTTTTCAAAGGAAATGTTACTTACTGTTTATACACACATAAGTATATGCCACTGACTTACAACAACATAGAAAGTAAAAGTGTACAACAGCCAACATGTATTTGATGTTGTGCTCCTCTCTCTTTCTCGCATTTGTTCGTTATTCTCGCGCATGACCGACCGGCACAAAGTACCTTTGAAGTTGGAAACTCGAGCGTAAATCATCCTAAAAAAAGTCTCAAATTAAATTCTATATAAATGCTTAGGTACCTAAAGTAGCTTGCCATTAAGAAATTGCGCATCCGATTGGAGAAGTGAAGCATTTTTGTAGTTGAATGGAGCTACTGATATGCAAGGAATAAAGTAGGAATTCCTAAAAACAGTATACCACTAACAGCCCACGCGAGGATATACGCAACATAGAGATAACATGTAAACCAGTTTTAACCAGAGTGTCAAGACGAACATCAAAAGGGCAGTGTCGTGTGCGCACTGATAAGATATACTTTGATGAGAAAATTCTCATGCAATTCGCATTACAAAATATATACGCAGTGCCATAATATGTAGGACAGTTTTACTCCTAAACTGTGTCTAGGTATAATTTCACAAATGCATCCCTTGAGCGTTTGATGCGGTGTCCCCACAACAGTCCCCAGCAATTCCGTGTGGTGTGTGGTATATGCTATGTCCATGTATGCATTCACATTGTTGTGGCGCATTGTGACGCAGGAGATGTGTTTACCACATATTTACCATATCCAACAGAGAAAGAGGACATTGGAGGAAATGTTGACTCAAGCTGACTGACTGCTCTCAGAGGATTCCATAATTATACGCTGTGCATATGTTGTGTGAATCGTTTTGTTTCACATAATTGGACATTTGGCCTAGAGAGCGCCTGATTGTTTTCTCTATTTTCAGGATCATTCGTAACTGTATACTATTTAACACTCAACCAATTTGTACACAATTCAATTAAATCATTTTAAATACTCCTCATAAGCATCATTCCAAGATTATTTCGCATCTCTCTATTCTATGCCGCTGCTATTGAAAGTACACTGGTCTGTTATTGTGCCGCAGTAATACTGTTTTGTGAAGGTTGAAATTACGTTGTTATTGTCCTTTGCATTCTTAAAAAAAGTACATAAAGAGATTCCTTATTTGTCATGAAATAAATGGCGTAGTAGAATCGGTCTTGTAATGTTAGTGCATAGGTTAAACAGTCGTACGAACAGACAACATTACCATAACCATAATAAACGATTTATTCGTCTCAGCGTATGGGTTGTGCACACTGTGCCATACTTTTGTATTGCGGCGCAAGGCGCAACGCTCCACTGTGGCAAATATGCGCCAGGGGTAACCTTCAGGTTAACTGCGATATTGTTTCTGTTGCTGTCGTCGGACTCTCCTTCGTTCGTATTTTGCTCTAGTACCTTACATTTCATTATTTCTGTGCTACTCCCTATTTTTATACATGTCGATTGCCGTGTGGTACACAATTTGATGTAATTTTTTTATAACTCACCTCACCATCCCCATTTACTAGATGTGCTTATTCGTGTGGATTATCTCAACTTTTGATCTGTACAAGTCGTGTTGGGCACATGTCAAAAGGGAACTTTTCCTTTTATGAAAGCGCAAGTGTGTAAAAACATAAAAATAACAATAACATAATATGGCTATAATGAATTCAAACACAGAAATCCACAAGAAAAGTTTACATCTTCCGGGAACAATTCTTAGGTATTGGAAAAACGATGCGCCATTGCGTCATGAAAAAAGCATGTAGCATGAAGTTTTAGTCATTACAAATGCGATTTTTAAAGGTAGAGATACCTGAAGAAGTTAATATAAGAGACGGTGGGAAGACCTCTTGCACACGCTGACATACTAACAGTCTTTCCATTACACAGAATGTTGGCGTTGGCTGGCTGGCATATATGTACTCTTTGCTAGTGTACGATGTAAATACGATGTATACTGTGTCGTTGTGTAGTTGAAAGTGCTAATGGATATGTCATGAAACTTTATGAAACCTTTCAATTACGTCGAAAGAAATGCGTATTTAATTGCTTTATAGGGTAACTATCAGTTTTCTAGAATAATAATTCATACTGAAGATAAACAATTATTAGGTATTTTTTATGATACTTACTTTCTCATTTCATGATTCATTAGGTTTTAATGCGTAGTGAGAGAGGTAGACGCAGTTTCATGCAGATGTGTATGTATAGACACACACAAAGAGAGAGAAATAAAGTGAAGAAATATTCAAATGTGACGGTCATTATTCTACGCATGAACAGTTATGTATGTAACGTGTTACATATGGTCTCAGGTAGAAAAACGTCACAGTAGCTTAATTAATAGAAGTTCAAAAATAAATAAATAAATAAATTGCTCCTCTCTTTTAGTACTATGCGAAGTGTACATTTTGTCGAAATCATGGTTGTTGCTTAAACTTGGCCAAAAACAAAAGACTCCTGTGTGTAATGTTGTATGTACCTATGTCTGCGCATTTCATCACTCTTATGTAAATTTATTTTGAGAAAAAAATAATTATTAGCTTTGAGATAACGGACGCTATTAGATGCAAACATTAAAACATGTCTGCCGAGCCGCACACTCTCTATATATACTAAGCTGCTGTTATAACCGGACCACGGCATTGTTTGTTACAAAATCGTAATCACAGTAGTCGGGGAAAGGGATTGGGTTGCGTAATCTTCATCCATCCCAGCGCCAATTTAAAGCTGCCCTGTAATAAATTTTTTAACATTTTATTGTCCGTGTATTAGGCAAACAATGCCTTCGCATAACTGTGTTGGTAAATCTAATATTCACACGCACGCACACATCTATAAGCAGTAGTCATGTATAGACAAATAAAAAACTTGCGGAACGTGAAAGTGTTAATGATCTGCGTCTAGTTGATGTGACGGCAGTAGCAAAGGTAAAAAAGATGAAACGATGCGTGAACAACTACACAAGATTGAATTTTCTAACCCTTTAAATATTTTTATTGGAATGGCTGAATATGCATACCTATGAATGCATGCAAAATGAAAAGGATTTTTGAAGAGTTCCGGCAGGTCCACTGAACATAAAATAGTGAGGTAATATTAAATAAGTAAGTGCTCATTCACGTGACAAATCTTCATCATCTTACTCCTCCTTTCTTACTTAATTTTTAGGCTACCGAACCAGCGTGTATGTATGTATATTTGCCGCAGCTGTCACTCTCTTTCTTGTAGTCGTTGGTTTGTAAGGGAGCGCGAGCGAGGAGAGAATATATAAGTTTAACATAATATATTAATATGAGGCTGATGAAAAATCTGCGCACATTCACAGACCGTCCGGCAGGTCCACTGAACATAAAATAGTGAGGTAATATTAAATAAGTAAGTGCTCATTCACGTGACAAATCTTCATCATCGTACTCCTCCTTTCTTACTTAATTTTTAGGCTACCGAACCAGCGTATATATATGTATATTTGCCGCAGCTGCCACTCTCTTTCTTGTAGTCGTTAGTTTGTAAGGGAGCGCGAGCGAGGAGAGAATATATATAAGTTTAACATAATATATTAATATGAGGCTGATGAAAAATCTGCGCACATTCACAGACCGTTTGTATTCATATTCTAATAAATAGAATTACCTGTCAGACCAAATGGGATGGGAATGGCATGCATGGCAGTAAAAGAAAAAAAAAGACTGTATGTGTGTAAGTGCATTGAGAGAAGGCGTATTATGTTTATTAGAAGTTTATCAAATCAGGAATGAGTTGCTGCTCCTGAAACATGTATGACGTTGGGCTGGATGCACTATTACAAAAATAATACTTACAATTAGATTGAGCATTGCAAAGGGCAAACGATATTCTTACCGAAGAGGAAGGATGACAGCTAGTGCCAAGCAAAGGATGGTAACCAAATTATATGTACACAGAAAACTTGTTTGAAGATTTGCGCCTTTTCTGTCTGTCTCTCTGTGTACAGCAGATCCTTCCTCATTTAAAAACGTATTTGCAATTACATTTTGTTTGCTTGAAAGGGAAACGGAAGCTGTTTTTGGTTATTTTTATCCTCATATTATTAGAATGGTGGTGCGAAAATTGTGCGATGAAAATGATGTCGAGGTAGGAAGTGCCAAATTAATACCTGTGTAAAAGCATGTTTTATTTTTTCGTGTATTGTTACTAAAATGCATGTGGTTCCAATAAATCTACAATGTTGTTGTATTTGACGAAAGCGCCGTGTTCTACATTACATTGTTGCATTTTTAACGGCCAAGTGTAAAAATGCATGTCTCTATCGGACCGATCGTGTGAAGCACATATATTTTTTCAAAAAGGCTTTTAGAATTTCACGAAGTGTGAAGTAGCGTCATATTAAAAAATCGTGATGAAATTGAGTTTGGTATTTTATTGTCATCATTATTGTTATTATTACTTAGTGTGTTGTTATTGTTGCTACAAATTATGATTTTACCGTGCTACTTCGTGTCAAGAGTAAATTTTTCAAGGTGACTGTCTACGCACCACCGCCGCCACACGTAGATAGGTACACTAATTTAGTTTCTAACGTCGTCTTTGTTTATACTTTTACGTAGCGCACTATCTTCGTCATAATGACTGTTTTTGCGATGCATTGTCAAACTCTCCATCCCTCCAAGTCCATCTCTCTCTCTCTCTCTCTGTCCGCCAGAAACTTTTGTGCACTCTCTGTCAATCATCTCTAAAGACAGCGTACGTAACTAACGTAGAGTGCAGTAGGATAAAAGTTGGACATTTGTAGAGAACCAGAAAAAAATGTATGCAAAAATTGGCAACTTAATGACTTGTAGAGCAGTAGTCTAATTAATGTAATAAAAAAACTGAAGGACTTCCTTACTCCATTTTAAAAAATATGGATCAGGGCATTATACAATAATAATAACAAGTTATTTTGATTGCTGGTTTTGCCACGCTTGATTTCACTAATTCCCTTGTGACCTTCTTTTTAATGTGACCACCTAGGTGAGATGCTACTACCTACGCTGGCCACACTACTGACTGACATGATATGCATATCCCTGTCTGTACTGGTGTTGTGGTTTGGCTTCCTTTGCAGAGAGGAGACAGCATATAAAGCTATAAAAATTAAATTAATATATACTTTAGGTCCAGGTAATTTCGAGTGTGCGTTCTTTGCATTAAATAGACCCACGCATAGACCCACTTCGGCCACATTGTATACCTATGAGACAAGAAGTATATAACTGACCATAATAAAAGTATATGGCGCATGGAAAGTCTATTTTTGTGCGTGTAACTGCATCCTCGTGCATATCAAGCGACACTTCATTGACAACCATAATTTGCTTCCTTTGATAAAGCAATTTGTTGACGGGACGGCTCTGCATGAATCGCACGCAGATTTACAGTGCGAAAGCGACTACAATACAATGTTGTGTGGATAATTATTATCACATGTACACGCTCATCATCACCAGTAGTAATAGCAGTCTAGTGTCCGTTTACAACCCTTTGAAATAATGGGTACTTTTGCTTAGAGAAGTGAAAGTTTACGTTTGATTCGCGTCGATACCGTAATAATATTGAAATGCAGGTTGTAAAAAGCGATATTCTCTCAGATTTGCTATTACACACATGCAGTATCAGAAGTGAATCAACATTCGACATCCCCTGTTTGTCACAAAGGCACATTCAAGTTTCTGGTTACGCGGCGTTTGAGAAATAGACGATGATGATGATATATGTGATGTTGCTGCAAGTTGCGAAACAAACAACTTTGACTAGATGATACCACTCTATAAATAATAGGCACATTTTTCGAGAAGATTGATGGAGGTTTTGGTAATGGAGACTTGAATACAAAAATGATAATACACCTATCGGGCTTTAAAATCAAACGCATCTCGCGTAGTGGTCCGGCCGTAAAAAGGAGCGCATGCGTAAGTGTATGTATGTGGGGGTAGGTACACACATTTTGTAATATTTTGGCTGCTTTTCGGTGCATGTCAAAATACAATAACTAAGCAAAATATTTGCTGACATTTTGCGGTATTTTATTTTACGCATTTACATGTTAACACCATATACATGATCTCATCTGGGGATGATGATGATGGCTGTGATGATGATGATGACAACGATGTATCTTGTAGCCTTAATTCTACATTAAAGATTCCTCTCGCAGCAGAGCCGTTTCTTGTTCATGTCCTTCTTTACACATAATGCATGGTTTAAGATTTTTATCTTTGCATAAATCATTTAAAGAACCGTTTCTGCCTCACTCGTTTGCTTCCCATCTCTTTTAATTCTATTCTTCATCTAAGTAAGGAACACATACACATTCAGGCAAGTCAAAAATGCATAAAAGATTTTTATTTCTTGGCAGCATCAAAATCAGCAGCATGGAATATGTGTGCAAGGAAATTTTCAAGGGTGTTCACACCAATTTCGTAAGATTATTTAATACAGAAAAATGTTTCACGAAGAAAAAACAAGTGGTTCCTTGCCATTTTTATATTTTGAATTCTCTCTCCATCTCTCGCTATCTTCGTCTTTTGTGTGTAATATGACTATGACGCTATATATGTGTGTGATGTGGCAGTGGTGGTGTGGTGTTCGTTTTATTGCTATTGTCATCCTTTTAAAACGCTGTACGTACTAGATCATCATCATTATCATCGCGTCAGTATCATCTCTCGTCGCACTCTGTCATTTGAATTCATCATCTCTTTAATGTAACGTTGTACTTAGTGCTGTACTGGTTCATCATTTTAAAATTATATACAGGCCAGCCTGTTAACAACCGAAGAAATCACAAAAAATTGCGGTAATCGCTGTTATGCATGCATTCACAGGGATCTTCCCTCTTCCCATACGGTTTTTTTGACAAAGAGAGAGAGAGAGAGACTGCCATTTTAAGACAGGCATCAGTCATCCGACAGCATCCTTGCCGATGATGACCATTACACATACACTATTATTATCATTCCCCACAAAATATTTCCTGAATAAAAATTATAATATCAGCTTATTTAAAGTTGCATTGTCATCGCTTCGCCCCTTTAGTCAGTAATACAGAGAAGCCTAACTTTTGGGACGACAGAGAGAACACATATTATTAGTAATATTGTACGGTGCCTATACGTAAATGTTTTTTAAAGTAAACTATTCGCAAAGACATGTAATAATAGATAAGTAGCAATTGTGTGAACCGTAGATAATTGAAATTTTATCTCTGGTAATAGTGCTAGTTTTAATGGGAACGATTTTATCCAATTACGTGTAGTTGGCCAAGACAGTTATGTAAGATGCAATTTTCTTGGAATTTTTGTACAAAAAAATGTATGCAGTTTTAAATACTCCGATGTTTATGTCTATCCAGTTCAACAAACAATCGTAGAAATCAACAGATTTTTATTAAGTCAGCTAGGCTCCAACGATCACAATATTTAGTTATTTTTAACCTTCCCTCGTGTACTTTCATCCAATGCATCTACATACGTTGAATTATGGTTACAATTTTTGGGACTCATTTTGTAGGCAAGTTGTGAGGCTCGAGTATTTGATGAGGTTTCTGCACATTACCCAGCTTTTCTTGATGACGCCAATACACGACGAGTGCCTGAAGACGTTACGCACCATTTATTATTATTATTTTCTAGTATCATTATCATCTTCATCACCATTTATTGGTCATGTCAATAACACTTATATTATGCCACTCTCCTCTCCCCTGAAAGGAAAATCTTTTTTGACAAAATTCCCAAGAAAAAGCTAATACATATGCCATTAGCACTGCACGTTCGTAAATTTAAAGGCCGTCAAATAAGAATAATGGTTAATTTGACTTCATCGGAGTCACTCGCCATCCGACTGACGCCTTTGGCTTTGTGTAGACCAATCTTTCGCATATTTGTGTGCGTGTCTATGCCTGTGTGAGGGCTTTCTGCCGTTCGTACGCTCACAATGACGAAAATCATATAGATTTACTAATAGATAAGGTACTTCAGCAGAAATATCGAAAATGCAGTCCTTCTTGTACACGCATTTTCTCCCGACGCGATGATGTCAGTTCAAAAGCCATAATTAGTGTACATATTGTTTTTTATTTACCTGTCTGTAATCTTTAAAGAAAAGCTTGTCTTGTCTCATCTTCATTATGTCATCAGCAAGAGATTTATCGTTAACTGTACAAACACACACATACACACACATGTAGACAACTTGTGTGTGTGTGATATTTTTTGCATTACACTCCGTACGCGTACAACTATGTTTACGGTGGCGCGCATGCCAATGTCTTTCGTCCTTCCCAAGAATTTTGTCGTATTAATCCGTGACATTGCATTTACCAACCAAAACATCCCTTTCGCATCTTCGTCTTTATCATCTTTCTCATCATCATCATCTCTCTCTCTCTCTCTCTAGCGTACACAAACAACTCTGTACGTATACTGACGACGCGACGGCGCTTTGTTGTGTACAACTTGTCGATCGGAAACAGCAGATAGCTAGCTGTCCATTCTTTCTTGTAAGGAAGATGATTAGAGTACGATGATGGAACTAATATTACGCACATTATGTACCTTTTACTACACAACCAAAGGAGTAAAAAAGCCTTTACCTTGATTTCATTTTTGTTACTGCTCCTGTACAGAAAAAGGTTCTGAAAGCTACTGGCTATTGTGCCACTAACATGTTGTTGACGCCGTTGATGATGATGATGATGATGATGACGCGGACGACGACTATAGCGAAGTGTTGTTTTGTTATGACGGGACTGCATTTTTTTGTTATTGTGGTAGCCCTATAATTTGCGTTTTCCCTTGAAGAAAAGAGGTAGCAAAAATACGTTCTGCGCTTGCATGTACGTTAATGATATGCTGCATTTGCCAGGGAACAAAGCAGCCTCTCTTTCTCCGTAGCGGACACACAACAGGACATAATAGCGGCATTCCCAACATTATTGTCCAATTTTTTTATGTGCTTGTCGCCAGTCATTTTATATATTATGGAGCAAACGGAGACGTAAGTGGTTGTTTATGTGTAGGTATTTCACCTTCACAAGGTTCTCTGCGCCGAACGCTTTTACGACGGGATACTCTGAACCAACTGAGTCATAAAAAACTTTCCTAAGAAATATTTAACTTGAAATTATAACAGATCCACATATGCAAGTCGGTAGAATAATTTGAAATGTTATTAGTGGTTTACATAACTAGCTTATTTTTTGCGCTGTACGTATGTCGAGCCATTTTTAGAGATGAGTACATTTTTTGTATCATCAAGAGGAGCATTTTAGAGCAGAGGTAGCATTTTCAGGAAAATATAATAAGGCAAAGCAGGTGAGTCGTCGTCGCCGGGGAGCAGTAAACTTTAAATTATATTTTCCTTGTCTTCATATTTACGTTTGTAACGTAACATACCCTTTCGTAGTTATTGCTTAAAAAGTTTGCTAATTTGGTTTGTTTACCACATGTCATCCTAGAGGAGATGCAGATATTTATGCGCTATTATTTCCCTGTTGTGTTTTTTCGCGTGCCTAATAGAATCCCAGCCAAAAAATGTTACATGGTGTAGGATTTCTGCTCATTATGATAAATAACTGTCGAAAAGTTATGAAGGATATTGCATAAATTTTCCGCAGAAGTTCACCCTACTACTGTTTTCGTAGAAATACGCTCATCGGCAATCATTTTCTGAACATTTCAAATCCACACCAAAAATTACTCTTCCCTCTCTTCTTAATTTTTCAACGTCAAGTCTTCAACCCCCTTCTCTATTTCGTTGTTAGCCGTACATAAATGCTGATTAGGCGCTGCTGTTGCTGCTGCGGCTGTTCCGTTATCAATACAGAGATCACAATTGCGCCAAAATAACACTGTCTTCCTCCCTACAGAACAATTCGTTGAAAAATCTATATGGACATGTGCACAACAACGACCTGACTGAATTACAATACCGTGTTAGCTGTCTACCATCTGTCCAAGACTCCTATATTTGGCAAGGAAGGGAAGCTTATAAGCACACATATAATATGAAACTCTGTGCATGTTCACTATTAAATACACTAACAACACTCCAACCAAACCATGTACCACTCCGTCGTAAGTGGTTCTTTTCTGGCTCATTTGGTTGGGCACAGTTTATTTCAGTTTGGTTGACTTTGACTATTTGATATTTCCCCTTCTTCCCCCAATACCAGTTTTTTCTCGTTAAATCTTCAACAATAGACAATAGGAATTTTTTGCATGTCAACATTTTTTCCGTGAGTACAACCCAAACAAGACGATTTTTAACCTTAGCCATGTGTGTTGTAAGACAAACAGCAGAGCTGTTAGATCCTGGGCTGGTGATGCTCTAGATAGCTTGCTTCATCCAGGGGAAGAGAAAGGAATTTCAACGTTTTATAACAGGAAATAGTTTCGGGTTGATTACACAATTTTTTCGTTCCTTTTTATGAGCTGAACTTGAATCGACTATTTTTTGTGGAAGGCTATTGACAACAGCCGACACCGCACGCACGCACACATGCATTCGGAAACACGGAGACAGTACGAGTACAAAGAAGAGAGGCAATGAAGCGAACCAGAATTACTTTGTCATCTTCTCTACTTAACTTAACAACTTCAACGAACTTTTCCTACCAGAAACTCCTTCTCGTGCATCATCATATCACCGTCATCAGGGAAGGAGACGTTGGATAAAGCAGTTGTCTACTACTACTGCACACACACACAAACAAGCTCTTTTTACTGCACTTTTAGAGTTGCTCATGTTTTCGTCTCTTTGCCTGCTCGTCTTTTTTGGCATTCCGCTCTTTTGTAAGCCAGCAAACATGCATGCAAACAACGAAGTAGTTAGTACGTTCATTTCACATCTCATCCCCTTGTAATTTTTTCTACTTTTTTGCACTCAAATGACAAACAATACTGATTGCGTAATAAACCCTCCTATTTTTTCTTCAGTTAACCCCTATGATGCTGCTGTTTTGTTTCTCTGTAGCAGGGTGCATTACTTTAAAGAGAAACAATAACAGTAGTCGCGTCATTGTCGTCATCATCATCGTCCACATCGCCAACAGAAGTAGTCAACAGAAGACTGGTTTTTATGTTGCAGCAGGCTGAACAAGCTTAGTTCACAGGATAAAATAGGCAATGCATGGAAAAATGCTTATTTCACTTTTACTCTTAACCTTGTGCTTTCGTTCCTGCGTTTCTTTTATTGACGGGCTCTTCGATTGTTTCGAATGCCTGTCGTATTTTCTGCCCTTTCACGAGCAAAAACCAAAATGCAACCAAACAGAGAGACAGAGAGAAAGAACATGACATGACTTGTTAGTGAATATGCGCTTATTCCACAACTTATGACAAGACGTTGTGTTTGTTTAGTGAGTGAACTCCGAAATCTACCAATGACGGCAATGAGATCCTGTGGATGATGCTTATGTGTATCTTGTTCCGTTACACGAAAAGTTGTTCATGGCAAGTTGGAGTAGGTTTTCTACAAATGTACATATTCTAGCGAGAGCTACCAATGGCGTCACATCGACAAATACGAAGTATAATAAGTACCTACGCGCATTATGAGTTAAGCAAGACAGGAAGACAAAAACATAGTGAAACGGCTCAAGAAATGGAGTACATCTGTAACAGTTGCAGTGTCTGCGGTCGAGATATCAAGAAACACTAGTAGTATTTTTTTCAAGCTTGCCACTTATTTGGTACTTAATGAAACTACAACTACGTATGCACGCTTACCACTCTAAAGGCAATGTCCTAGGTTGGAATGTGAGCAGTAGGTACTGCTGGCGTATTACTGTCGACTATGTGTGTATCAAACTAATCAGCACGGATTTTTTTTGTGGGTAAAGGCTTCGTTCTTCTTGAAGACGTTTCCAAATCCAAATACCTGTTCATATATTCATGCATAAATAATATTCTCTTGCTCGTTCGCTTCAAGATGTCTCGAGTCTCGGCTTTAGATCCTGTCTAAGTGAAATGAAAAGTGACTTACTTTTTTGTACCACTGAAGGTGTATTACCAACAACAAGTGATACAATAAAAGGAACAAGCTAAAAAAGATAAAACCACTTTTGAATATATAGGCAACTGGACTGAAAATCAAAAAAGGTGTTTGCCTCTGATTGCGCGAGTGAAGCAAAGTGGAGAGTAGGTACTTGCCCAAACGGAACACAACGAGCTGGGGGGAACAACGCGACGGCTGCACGAGTTGCACGGAGATAGTGGCTGTTCAAAGTGTAAAGACATCATTATGCAATGCAGGATCTGATGAATCCAGCCTTTAATTCGATAATAAGACTTCTTGGAATCAAACTTATGATGATGGTACATTTGCATTTCATTAGCTTTTAGTATCCATCTTGTGTGTAGAGAGAAGGGAAATCCTCCAAATTTGAATATGAATAGAAATGCGGAGCGGATCGCTTTTTATCAATGAGTTAGGTATATATTTATGCGTACCGTAGTAGTTTTTTTTCCTTCAGAGAGGCCGTACGTACAACTAAGGAAATGAAAGGAAAAGATGCGTCTTCAAATGAAATGGATTTAGTATGCATGCAGTGCAATGCCTATGCATTATATTCAGATTTAAATGTGCTTTCTTCTCGTTCTGTTTCGCTGTAAATTTCCATCATTGCTGATTAGCGTTCACGTCACAATCGACAGGGAATCAAGAAGAGATGAAGATGAATGCAGGCAGCCCCTATATCCTTGCATTTTCGTATTCCCTCTGCTACATGCTGCCGTTTCAGAGTATTAGCCTGCATAAAATATAGAATAGAAAGAATATTACAGGGCAACGACGATTTCGAGTGGCTTCGTTCTTGTTTGATTGATAATCAATGGCACCTAAACCGAATCTTCGTACCTTTAAGAACATGTATAATAATCTGTCTTTATACTGCCGTAGAACTAGAATTTTCTTTCTAATTTTCTTTTTCTCCTGTCAATTTCGGTTTCATTTCACCGCTATACCAATTTAAACCGCACTTCCCCGTCGTCTCCTCTAATAGTATAATGTTGTGGTACATAAATTAGCGCAAATACACAGCCTACCGGTCTTGTATTTTCTTATCTAAGCCACACGGTCAACGGTGGTGGTGATGGTGGGTGACCATCACGCAATCCTCTGCCGTTTTCTTACTGTTCGATATATTGTGTATCATGTTTCTTTGATTGTTGGCTTCCCATTTTTACTGTTTTTTAGATAAATATATGTAATCACCCAACAAATTTGCACAAAGGCAACGGTACAGGATACGCACATGCATTTTTAGAGAACAAATAAGCCACCTCAAGTGAGTTTCACCAAGAACGAGGCAGACGCACATCAACAACAACCACTTAAATATTTTCTCGTGTTTGCTACACCCGCTTGTAATTTGCATGTTCAGTTCCCAAACCATTACGAGCTTCAGCATTGTTTGTAGAGACGCATTGGTAAAATATTCAACTTTTACCACATTCACTGATTCTTGCTGGTAAGGTTGCAGATAGGCTGTTTAAAGATAAATAAAATAAAACAAGTTGTGTAACACTTAACGTTCAAACTATCTTGTTTTATAGACAATCGTAGGTAACTGCTACAAGGGCCGCAGTCAGCAATAGCGGTTAAAATCACAATAATAACAACACTCGTAATGACAGTGGATATCAAGACATAGCGAGCTACACAATAGTTATAAATATTAATATTACCCATCTCTCACCACATCACATCAGGCCATAGCATGATGTGAGAAGTGTGACTTGATTCGCGTTGGTAATGATCGCAAACCTGTCTTTTTCTATCGATTTATCATCTCATATTATCATAAAATAGTGTATGAACGTATGCACAAACGCGAAAACATCGCCACCAAAATAATAATAAAAATATTATTATTATTATTATTACAATTTTGCCATGACCGACACACAGAATAAGAAAATGAAGATGATTTGTTGTGATTTGGTTCGCTGAAGACTTGATGATATTTTGATGAGGGTGATGTAATCAAGGTTGATTTTGTGTTCGCTTATGTTCCTTTACAAAAATATGTTCGTATATTTTTATACATACAAACTAACTATAGGATTCCCGACTGTCGACTGTTCACTGTACCATGTACCCTGCAACGTGAGAAGGAAGGAACTAAAAAATTTCACACACACCAAAATAATAATAATAATAAACTGAGTGTTTTTATAAGCTCACACATGCACACAAACTTTCTACTATGAAAGGACTTCTGAAAAAATTAAAAAGTAACCTTTGCTGCATATTTACAAAAAAACTTAATGATTACATATATGCGATGCGGAGTCCATACATAATGCGTTTGTATTGCAGGCAGATTTTTTTTGTGTTTTTGTTACTGATGTTGTTTTTGAGAGCCGGCGACGATCTGTCGTGTCATTTTTGCTAAAAACAGGGAAACTATCATCATGATCATGTAGAGTGACTTCACACGCCTGCCCTTTACCTATTCGTAATGAACTAAGCGTGGGTCATTACATCAAGTTTATGGTTTTGAAAGCTTGATGTAATTACGTGTTGGCACAAGTGCATTTTCCAAAAATAAAAAATAAGCTGTTTTCACTCACAAATCGTTATGCCTCATCTTCCCTCCTTTTAAAGCGTATTTTTCTTCCCCGCTGAAATATCCTCCTAGTAATGCAAGTGCACGTTATTTGACAGTTGAACATTATAATAGCCTTTCCTTCTACCAAAGGTTTTTATAGACTGTTTTATTTGAGGTTGTTGATAAGGACAAAGAAGGGAATTGGGTTTACCTACAATATTACCGTGTTGATTTATGACAGGTATTCAGCATATGCAAATGCATGCAAAAATGGAAGTTTAAGTACCAGTCTTTAGGTAGTCCCTGCTCAAAAATGTAATTTGTACAATTGTACTGTTCCTGGTTTGCTTGTAGGGAAGTAGTTGATCGTAATGGCAATTAAAAACTGTACTCACTTGAATGTACATCTAACCACAGAGTAATATGTCGTCGTGAAAAACAAATAATAATATCGTCATCAAAACCTTTACAAAAAATAACGGGGTGTTTGTGTCTTTACAATAATAAAACAGGATATTAAGCTAGGCTAGAGGTATTACGCAAATCTCTCGGCGAAAATAAAGTCATCTTAATCACACACTCATGCAGTTCAAAAAAAGCGTAAAATGGCAAAGCCAAAAACTTAACAAGCAAATGAGTTTATTATTGTTTCTGAACGAGAGAGCATTGCACTGCAAAATGTTCGCATCGGTTTCCCGTTTTTTGTTTAGCGTGCTCTTCCACAGCTTGTAAAACACCAAAAAATACAATTTTTCTCTCTTTTTTAGAAAGATTAAATAGACTGGAATTAGCATCTCACAGTTCTGCATCATCCCTGGGTACACATGTTATGGGTAAAAATGCGATAATAGGGTAGGATATCGACACAGCTTTACAGTTGAAGGCAAATGGCAGCATGGCAAATAAGTACCAGTAAAAAAATTTACTTCCTTGTGAGGGGCGGGAAGACTAATATTATTTTTGTGAAGCAGGCAATAATGCAAAAGTCATCAACTAACTATAATAATCATCTTGATGAACTGGTGGCAATAAATTTGAAATGCGGATGATTTTGCACACGTATAATTCTATCATCACCACCTGGTTCAAACTATATTTTTTGCCACCAATATACAATAATATATGCTTGGGGAGGAGAGATTGTATTTTTCTTTCTCGTTTTTTCTCGGGCCGTTAAGTAGAAAAACATGAGGATAAGTGAGTGTTCACACATGCAAGTATTTGCTTTCCTGCTTAAAATTATACGGCTACCACTGCCAGCCAATCATAAAAACTGACAGGACGTAAAATGCGCTTATATTTTACTCATTTACAAGATTTTTTTTTTGTTTTTTAGGAAGGAGAATAAAAAGAAAAATGCTTGTTTTGTGGTAGCATGTTCATTTTGTAGTAAAGCGTTAAGTGTTTTTGAAAAGCACGAAAAAATCACAAATTCTTCCGTAATATCGGAGTAAAAATTTTAACACGAAAGAAGAAATATTTCTCGCTATTAGATAATTATTAGGAAGAGGATGTCTAAGCAAATTTACCAAAGACAAATGGTTTTTTCATAAAGCAAGTTTCTTGTTTCAAAAAATCAACACATGTTATCATTGGGCCCTCAGCCAGTTAAAAATAGGTACCCCTAAATGTGTAGCCTTTTTAAAGCCAATTTTCATTGGGGCTACGTGAGTTAGTCAGCATTCCGCATATGACTTGTTAGCCACAAATTTGTAAATAGCTGAACAGTTAAGCAAAGTTGCTGTCAATGACTGTTTTTTGTCTGGAGGATTGATAATGGAGAGAGGACGTCGTAAATAATGCTCAGGTTAGTAATTTCATAGTCAGAGAAATGGAAACTAGGAAAAATCTATAAAAAAAACAGTATGCCCAATAAGGCTTCTGTTGTGCCTTTTGAACATTATTATTAGCTTTCTACACGAATATCTTTGTTTGTTTGAGTTACTAATTAGCACTCTCCATCTCTCTCTTTCCAACTTCGTGCAGCCAGACATCTGAAGAATTTGAATGCAATAATCAGAATATATCATTTGCTGCTGCAACATGCACTCTTCCTTCGTTTTGTACTTTGAACTTCAACTTTTTAGTTTATTTTTCCAATTTAAAAAGCGTAGTTAACGAGAAGGTTAAACGATTTTCTTTTCAGGCTCATAAATATATTGTATATATGTATATGGATGTATGTATGGGGTACTATCTTAAGTCGTACTCGTAAACCATATATTGTCAATCCCAAACAATACTTTGCCAGTGTAGCAATGAAGATATACTCAATGCTAATTTTATCTTCTACCTTGTTGATCACTACTCAAAACAAAAGAGAAAAATATATAGTTTTACTTGATACGTACACACTCGTTCTATGGATTGACCACACTTTATTTTTATTGAATTATGGTTTATTTCTTCATACTTAAATATAGCTTCATCTTTTCCTATCTAAAAGTGTAATCTATCATGTCGTATATTATACGAAATTCGTTTAAAAATAAACTGGTCAATGAGTATCCCATTGGAGTTATTTTTCCTCTCTGCCAGTAATGCAAAGTGGAAGATACCCTGAAGTATAGAGAGAAAACTTATATGGACATGAAGAGAATACGAAGGCAGAAGAAGGCATCCTTTTGATGCACAATAGAAGCAAAATATATGATGATGATCAAACGGAACGAAATTTATTGCATCTCTGCATCCATCCATAATAAAAGAAGTGGCTTTTTTTGAGGAAGAATTTGAAAAAGAGTTTAAGCGTTTGAGCATTTAACTAGCACTTCATATTAGTTAGTGCCTTCAAATGATAGTAAAAGGAAAAAAGTCAAGGTGAGTATTTAAATGCCTCACTAAAAAGGAAGAGTGAATGCATTTCTGAGCTGGGTTATAAATAAGTGTGTGTGGTTGCGAGTTTATTGTGATAAAATATTAGTGTGTATGCACTTAACAAGTAGTAATCGTCATCATCATCTTCGTCATGAGCTTGCAGTCAGGTTCAGTTCAGCAGAGTCAGAGTGCAGCAAAATAAAAACCAAAGGAGCACTCGCATTAAAAAAATTTAAAATTGTGGCCGTGTTATAAAACAACGCAAATTAGGTAGAGGATGAGGATGCATACCAACGTGCTTTCATGTTGAGTATATATGACTCCATTTACCCAGGCCATTTAAACGGAATTATGATTGAAGCTGCAGGAAAATGGTTTCGTGTCATATAACCATCTTTTGTTTAGAAATTAAAGGTGTTCAAGTGCAAGTGTTTTACCACCTGCCAATTAGCCGTGATCACAGTTTATGACCAGAAAATTACATGGATGCGCGACTCACACACAACAGAGGAGAAAAAGTCCCCTGAGATCGTTGATACAAAATATATACGCTCATGTGGCGTGCATTTAGGAAAAGAAAGTACGCGCACTTGCTTATCTGTACAAAAACTAACTCACTACAAAGCGTAGCCAAGAATGCTCAAAACTATCCAACTCACTCTTTCTCAATCAGTCAGTTTACTGCTCAGGTATGTATATGCCGTAATATATTACGTACTACAGCTGTAAGAGTGCTTAAAAATACGGTGCCAGTACACAACCGCTGATGATGATGATGGTAATGTAATGATGATGCACATCTAAAGCTCCAAGGTGCTATTAACCTCCGATGATTTTAACACATTTCTCCTTGAACACTACGTATCTGGAATAAAATGTGAGTGTAAAGTAGTATGCGTGCAAGAAAAGAAAATAGTTAAAGTAGCAGCTTTTTTGTGTTTATTTGATGTTGTGTATACCAACATCAACCTACTCCTCGGAGAGTGAGAGGGAGGGGGACAGGTAATCACAGTGCTCAAAATGATTTACTCAATAATTTCTATCATACCAAAACATGCATTGATTATCTAGATATTATTTCATCAGACACAACAAGTGGTGAGAAATTTGAAAAATATACTGTTTGCTTGCATGATATTACCTAAATATGGCGACCTAGTGGAGCTACGCTATTGTAGTGAAAAGACTCAATATTAATCAAGCCTGCATCTTGTTTCTTCAACGTAAAACGACGGGGCATGTATGCTCAAGTTTGGCTGGTTTCTTTACAAGTGTGTTGGTTTTTGGAAACTCTCAAGTTGTTATTCTTTTAAGAACTGACTGGGATGGAATGATTGGTAATTGATTTTTAGCCAAGATGACTAGGTATAAATTAAACAAGAAAATGTGGTGTGGTGTTGGTACTGTAATTTGTAATTTGTGCGCATTTATGAAAGGTATATTGTGCGATTGCTTTTCTTTTCACATTTACACAGTATAATCATTATGTATGATGGCAGTTTGGCAGAAGAGAAGCCATTTTTCATTCCTTTAATTCCTGAGAAAATTTCTACTTTTAATTTTAATATAAAGTTAGGGAGAGGCTGTTTCAATTCGGCGAATTAACGGATATTTATTTTACTTTACTGAATGTTATGTGGAATTGAATGCACCAAATTAAAATTATTCTAAGCTACGAAATATTCCTTGTTCATTTACCGCAGCACTTGCCTGTATGCAATGTAGTATTATAAATGCAAATCAACACGTTGCGCCATTTTATACAATCACATGGATGCTGCATTTCATAACCTGTTACCGTTGCAAACGCTATTTCGTGGAATGGCAACAAAGGTGGCTAATTTGTCAATTGTCAATGTGGCACATTGTACGTACAGCGGAGGATAGCTGCAACTTGCAAAACGATGTTTACAAGAAACAGAAGGCATGATTAAACATTTTTCATACTTTGCGAAGAAAAGGATTGCTCCTTTGCACCATTTCCTCGAACGAGCCAAACCATTTAATAAATTACCATTCACTTCTTATGGAGACCTCGTAGTTTTAATGATTAAAAATTGTTATTGATGACAGGCTGTACAAGGGTGCCTACTTTATAGCATTACAGTGTCTGATTGGCGTCACTTTTTGTATTGGTCTCCACCATTATACCCATTTATAGATTGCTTTAAAAGTCTTATTACCGCCATTTCATGGACAAATAAATAGATTAAGATGTTGATACCATAAAAATTCTCTCTCTCTCTCTCTCTCTCTCTCTTTCCTTCAGAGAGTAAAGTACTAAAAGAACAACAAAAGCAAAAAAGGAGCAATGTACCACATCACTTCAATGCCTCACAAACAGCAGAGCAGTGCCGCTAATTTGGCATGCTGCGAGAGTTCGTTTGACAGATGCATATTATATATTTTACGACGAATAATGACAGTAAAATAAAAAAATACCTTGTGAATTGTTATTATTTGGATAGAAGGGCACTATCATCACCGGCTTTTATTCGCATATAGAGCATCCAAGTTTTTTTTATATAAAAGGGCAACTATTAGCTTGTGGATTACTACTAAATACTGTTAATGCCTTGCGTTCAATGAAAACGAGCGAAACCGACTGGTGATCATCACTGTCATCAGCTCGTAGCAATAATCATTATACCCAAATATAAATAGTGGAAAATGAGTCAATGGGTCTGTCAATAATGAAGTGGACGACGGGAGGAACCTTTTCATTGAAGTAAAAAAGGTGTCGGGCGGTAAAAGCACTTGGCAGAATATAGCGCTATGAAACATCTCATGCAGAAAATCCTGCCTGCCTGCATACAAATAGGTAGTTTCGCTACAATGAGAATGAGAAGTTTAATCAGCCACACAATCACTGTCAATCTTCAAAAGAGAGTGCTAATCAAATAGTAAACTGTTTGTGAACTGTAAATAATAATGTACGAAACGGACATTGTAATTTTACTTTAAATATTACTAAACAGACGTAATTATAAACTTCTGAGGAAGAAAAGGAAGTGTGAAAATTTACTCTTAGCGGATATCAATTGAACCTCATCCAACGGCCGTTTGGCTGTCAACTTTTCGTATTATAGGCAGTCTGGTTCTGGCAGCCTCAAATATAATTTGCAAATGTGGCTTCATTTTGACTTTCATTTGCAGTTACGTGTCATGCTTAAAAAGTGAGGATGGCAGGGCAAGATGTTCGTAAAAACCACAATAGCCAAAAAACCCTTTTGACGTATTCCGTCAAGCCATAGAGCGCGCTCTTACTTTTCATTTATCTCCCGTTTCATATTTCTGCTCAAGTTTCATATAAAATTATATTAATGTTAATACTATTATGTACCCTGTCAATTTGCTCGTTTCATCCACTTTTAATTGTTACAATTCTGAAGACATGCTCTATGTTCTTTTATCGCACATCAGGATGTATCACGAATACTCACGAGAGTGCCACAGGTTTGTCTCTTTTCACTTTCAGCAATGATATGCACATTTCTCAACCCGCATTTATTAAAATAAAACAGTGAAATATATTTGAATAGCTTTCAACAAAGTATCTCTTATTAAATAAAAGCAACTTCAAATAGAAATTAACAACGCAGACAAATACTGGTAAAGTTTTGAAATACTCTTGTGTTTACCATTGACACTACTCGTTGACTGCTCTGCTTTACTCGTAGAAGAGAAAGTACTATATACAGTACCAGTCTGACATTTTATTTTAATCCTGGCATATTTAGGTCAACTTTTACATAGAAAATCCAAAAATCAACAAACGAGGCTTCTTTAGGCGTCGACCATCAACTGCCTAAATGTCTTAACCATCAAGACCTTCAAGTTGTAATACTTTAAAAGAGCTTTTTAAAGCGCATCATCATCATCATCATCGTCATATACATTTTTTGGCTGGAATCCACGGTCGTTGCCGCCGTGTTCAGTAACATAATTGCGTAATGTGGCTATTGTGCGTGCGTATCTACTCCCAAAAATCTAAACCGTACCACCACACAACTTTGTACCTTTATACTGCCTTGATTTGCGCTTTAATAAAATGTTGCAGATTCATGTACGCATCTAAATGTTTTTAATGTTTTAGTGCAAATTATACTCTGTTGCGTTTCCCGCTTAGCAAAATTTTTTTTGTACAGTTGATGGTGGTGGTAAAACAAAAATTCAGCAACAAAAACAGCAATAATAATACACATTCTTTGTTTTGATTGTATTCACTGATATGACCGAGCAACAACTCGTCCCGTGTTTTAAAAATTGTGACTTGTCCAAAACTTTAAGCTAAAGTTTACTACACAAATGTGTAAGTAATGTAAACATAATGTCATTACCAACATCTCATCTTCATCAAAACCTTGGCATTTATGTTTATCTTCTCTCTGCTGTTTCATTCACACACACATACACCACTACCATCACCACAAATTATCATTACAAATTGCATTGGCACAAACCTCTGTGTGCAGGATGCCTATCATTTGTAGTGGTAAATTATGGATATACAGACTCCACAAATTTTTTTGCGCATTCACGCATTCCTACACAGTCTTCATCAAGCAGATAATACATCCCTTGTTGAAGTCGAACATATTTTTTCACCAATTGCCCATTGCGTAAAGGTCTTTGCCTCTTGCATGGCTGTATTTATGAGCAGGAGTTTTTTCTGACGAGACTTATTCAATTTAAGAAGCTTTTTATACTATCAAGATATGAAAAATTGCATAAACAGACAGAAAAATATGGTTATATGTTTAAAGCAAAATCGTAAAACAAGAGGGAAAGAGAGATGAGCAGTGATTAGAAGTGGGATGGATTCTCATTTGTTTCCACTAAGAATTATAAAAAATGCTCATTTAGTAAAATGGCATTAGACATGAAGTGTGAGTTGCTTGTTCCCTGTATGATCATCTTCCTCCCCCTCCGCTGCTTCTCTCATCTCTTCCTTCGTCGCTGCAAAACCATACTACCAATCAGGTATGTACTTCCTTGCCTATAAGGAGGACTTCCTTTTGATTCGCAAGAGATGAATACAGGTGG
>JAHZNE010004513.1:0-28478 GCA_027744055.1 Callyntrura sp. NNG-2020 | reverse complement strand
AACGGTAGATAGAACGCCCAGTTTTATAAAACGAAAAGATGACGATACGATGATGCTGTTGGATGAGTAGGTACTAAAATGTGCATGACTCTGACTCTGAGAGTGTGTCTCGCCTCCACCTTCATCGTCTCCTTCCTTGGCTATATCGTATAGGGAACTCTTACTCTCACTCTCTGTGTGCTGTCTGCTTCATTTGATTTTTTTGGTAGCCGAACACGTATCTTGTACTAGCTTACAAAACTGTACAGTCTAATCAGATATGTAGATATGTAAAGATATTTGTACGAATACACATGAAAATAATTATTATATCTAGATATTTTCCACTATTCCCTTATAATTCGCTTCGCTCTTTAAGCCAACTTCAGCATAGTACTAGTCACACGGTTGTCATCATCCTTCCTATTTTTTCCTATTGCCGTTTTCCTTGCAACGCTCTGTTTGTCTGCCTCTCTTACTGTTCTTCTGCATCAACCACTCTGCTATAGAATATCTTTACAACACACGTACCGTGTAAAAAATGTTACTGCGCTAGTGGTTGCGATTGTATAAAATATCCACACAAGATGTAAGAGAAGGTATTCAACGCCGGCAATAGTACAGCGAGATAGAAGTTTGCTACGTTGCTGCATAAACATACGGTTAGCCGAAGGAAACTCTTTAGTTCGCCACGGCAAAAGATGAGATAGTCCTTTGGAGTTGTTGCGATTATCGACTCGGCTCTCTCGCTCTCACTTTTTTTTGCCCTTTTTTGTTCTGTCACGAAGTCACAAACTTGTTCAAGTAATCACTTGCAAGAAGATTTTTTGATTGATTTTTTTGGGTTGATTAGTGAAATCACCGGAAACCACCGTCTTCAAAAATGGTTTTCGTTCCTTTGAAAGACTGTCCCTGCCCGTTGTGCACTAAGGTATGTTGTCACGTCATATATTTAGCGATATAAATATAAACATGTACAAATTCGTATATAATTTGGCTTTGATATATGTAATGCATGTATTGTGTTTTATATATAATCCATTTTCTATGAAACATGTAGTGTGTAAGTAATTTAGGTTGCAATTTGATTGCGTAGTACTTTGTCACTTGGTTTTATTTTCCTGCGGAAAAGTAGAAGTGCCGGTATCCGAAAAGCGTGTAAAGTTTTACAGGCGGCGACTTTGAAACAAGTACAAAGACCACCTCCTCCGCCCACTGGCTAAAATATTGAAAGTGAATGTGTCTGTTTGGATTGTGTATCCTTAAGGAAAATTTCGTTTTAAAGCCCTTATGGCATGTCTTACAAGCAAATCCTCCTCCGGAATCCCTGATGCATATCTTCTTGTTAGATAGACATATTTTACGGTTCTCCAGTTTCACAATTGAGTTCTGCCTTAGGAAAGTGTTCTACTGTGAAAATGGGGAATAGACTAGCTACTAGAAACGCTGTTGAAAGTAAATCCACCAAAAGCTGTGCAGTGATTTTTTTCGCATTCAGGATCGATACAACACATTTTCCCCTTCGTTTTTTTGTAGATGCTCACTTATTTTAAAAAGCCTTTTATCACACTTTTACAGAACATTCCTACGGTTCGCGCAGCAGAAAATTTTGATCCTGAGGCAGATGCCAAAGCATTAAGACAAGCGATGCGAGGATGGGGCTGTGACAACGAAGAAGTGATTTCCGTTCTCGCCAAAAGGAACTCTAACCAACGGGAGAGGATTGAGGATCCCTTGGCCGCAGTTTTCTGCCCGGGCAATCAAAAAGGCATGTGAAGGACTCGGCACCTCGGAGGAAATCCTCATTGACATTCTTTGTACTGCCAATAACTGTCAAATTAAAATGATCACAGAGGCCTACAAAGAAAGTACGTGCCAAGATGCTTTCAAACCACAGAACAAGTAGTTACATACCTTAATTTACTCCTTTCCAGAAGAACATGCTCTCTCAATGAGTCATAATATCTATACGATATGATAACCGTGTAGTATAATGATCACGTATATTACGCTCCTTCGAAACCAGCCACACACTTGTGTGCTAAAAGTGTCTTTCTGTAGTAGAAGAGATGCGATGAGAGTGTCTTTTCGAACGTATTATGTGGGTAATTTCTATTAGTCATGCTTATCTAAAAATACCCTGTCATAATGCTTTGTGTTTGTGTACTTTTTACCAGTGTATGGCGAAACCGTAGAGGAAGTTTTGGAAAGGGAGCTTAGCGATGACTTTAAACATATGATGGTGGCAGTAGCTCAGGGAGCTCGACATGAGGATGAAAATGTCAACTTGGAAAAGGCAAAGGCTGATGCAGCCGCTCTGCATGAAGCGGGTTCGTTAAAAATTAATTTGATATTAAAGAATGCTCCGTGCTGTACCGCACGATTACGGCCCGCCCGCACCATCATTAAATACGTAGAGTAGAGAGAGAGAGAGATACAGATAAGTACATTGTCGCTTTTCGTTTGAAGATTTTTAAAGAGTTTTTAACATGAGAGAAGTGTTTCCTAGAAAAAAATCGATTCCAATCCCGCTTCTGTGTGGTTTGGGAGTGATTGGTAATCCTAATCACAGTTTTAGTTTGCCTCGTTGTTAAAATTGAAGACAGTTTGCTGTATATATACTTGTTAGTCTGTATAAGCTCTCTTATACGCAGCAAAGCTTAACCGTATATAAATAATATTGACAACCCTGATAATGGTGGTTGACAGGTGAGCTTAAAATCGGAACCGATGAGTCGGCCTTCACTGCTTTAGTCTGTATAAGCCCTCTTATACGCAGCAAAGCTTAACCGTATATAAATAATATTGACAACCCTGATAATGGTGGTTGACAGGTGAGCTTAAAATCGGAACCGATGAGTCGGCCTTCACTGCTGTACTGGTACGCAACAGCTATCCACAGTTGAAGGCTGTCAACGAAGCTTATACAATGCTTTCTGAAAAAAACCTCGAAGAAGTCGTGGATTCTGAACTCTCTGGTGACATCCACAGAGCTGCCAAGACTATTCGTAAGTTTCTACATATTTCCTTTTTTTCTGTTTTCCTTTTTCGGTAAAAACGTAAAGGGCTGTATGTATGCATACGTGCATACCAAAAGTGACATGCATATTTGATAAGACCCGCTTGAAGTTTGAATGACTATTCTATACCACGGCTGTCATTTGTGTGGCTTTTTCGAGTTCTCTTTTGCCCTTCTTGTTACCATCATCATTACCACCACTTCCACCATGATCAACAAAAACAGCAGCGCAGCAGCAGTATCTTATGCAGTTTAAATGGAACCGTTTTAGATATTTTTTGGTTCACCTCTATTTTCTTCTTTTGCCTTCGCAAGATGAATGTGAAAAGTGAGGAGACAATGTTCCCCGCCAACGCATCAAGTCAAAAATGAGGGAGTTATATGACAGATTCATTCATAATATATAAAAACCGTTTTCCCCATGATGAAATCGAGTGCGGCAAGTAAGCGTCTTGTGGGAAGATCTGTCAGTTTGGTACTCACCAGCAGCATCATCATCGTCATCATCAGAGCCAAACGAGTCGACAGACAACTAGCATGTCTCAATGGGTTACATTCACTTTTCCTATTATGTCGAGTATAAAGTTCAGTGAGAAAATACCTTTGATGTCCCTATAACGAAATTTTATACAGAGAGAGAGAGAGCCATACTACTACTACAGCAGGTTTACGCTTATACATTGTTGTTGCTGCATTACATCTGCAGTGAAAAATGGTTATGATGATGCCACTGCTACTGCTGTGTGCTCAAGTAGTGGTGGTGGAGGTTGATGATGAACATGGTAGTGCACAAAAAACCATATTGTCTTTCTCCCACAATAAACGAAAAACGGGTAGACTTCAATGTCTGCAGTAAACTGTCAGCGAGGGTTTCCAGTTGTCTGTCTTTATGCATAATACATGCTTCGTAATATTTAATGAAATTATTAATAATCTTCCCCGTTTTTTTCTTCTTCTTTTCCCCCTGTGAACATGTACAGTGACTATTGCTTTCCAAGGAAGCGACAAATACTGGGCAACCCGCTTGCACGACTCCATGGCTGGCCTTGGAACTGATGACAAGGCTCTTATCAACATCATCGTGGCCAGGTCTGAAATTGACTTGGGAAATATTAAGAAAGAGTTTGAGAAAATGTATGAACAAACGTTGGAGGCCTGGGTGGAGGATGATTGCTCGGGAGACTATAAGAAAATTTTGCTAGCTCTCATTTCCGGTTGAGTCAAACATTGTGTATTTTCCGGCAGGATTTAAAAAAATGTGAATATTTGAAACATCCTTTTCTAAGTAAACTGGATGTTTTAGTGTGTCTTAACAGTTCAAATATGAAAAAGATGAAAAAAACAACGGATATCCGTTATATACGATGTTGAGGGTGGTGCTATTTATATAGATTATATTAATAATGCAATAATTATTATTATGTTGCTCACGAGAAATTTATAAAAGCTTTAATTATATTTATTATTGATGCTACGCTCAATGAATCCGTTAAAAACATTCTCTGTTCCTTTGCAAGTTGTGAACTCTGCTAGGAAAGTAAAAATGTAACTTGGTTGGTAACATAAATTTTTCAAATTTAAAAATAAATTAATTACTTGATATATGATGCATTGCAAACGTTTGTACTTCAATAAACAGCTTGTAGCTCTACGTAAACGGTAACATTTTATAACAAAGCATCTGCCCCTGCCCCATTGTTACATTGAAAGCTTTAATTTAGGTTAACTTGATACTTTCCCCGATGTAATGGCCCTTTGCCTCCTTTGATGACGGTCGTGTGAATGTGAGGCAGACAATGAAAAGTTTATAGCGTAACCATTAATTTAATGAGAATTGTCACGATTGTAGTTGTCCACCCTGGAAATGCAACTTTTAAACAGTCAACAAGAAGGACAAACTTTTCTCCACTTTTTGCTTTTAATAGTTTTGCCGACGCCATCATATCATTACTATCATCACCCCTAACGTAACGTCATCTTCATAACACATAACACATCCCTCTTCACTTTTATAGTTCAAAACCAAACATAAAATGCTTCCTTTTTGTTCTTTTTCTCTTTCTCTTCCTTCTACACTTGCTTTTCTTCTTTGCACCAACCGTTTTCAAAGAGAAAATAAAATAAATGTACCAAAAGGGAATGGACAACTTTTGTGCCAATGACTGTTTGAAAGACAGAGAGAACCAAAGAGGCAGGGCAAGACCATGACAGAGGCTGGTAGTCTTTCATAATATTCGTTTGTTTGATCTCCTTCACTTCGACTTCCTTTCATTTCCTTTTTTCTTTTGTTGTTTTCTTTCCAAAGTAAACGCGCAAGCGGGCAGCAGCGGCAGAAGGCATCAGGAGAAACCGATAATATCATCATCATGTACCGCACAACCTATTCCTCCTCTATATACTTCAAAAATATCTACTACGTTTTTTGCCAAACTGCATATTTCGCCCACGTTCATCGCAGAATCAGGCTTGTTCAAGTTGCCGGGCAAGGATTCTCAGGACTCCTTCCTAATTTTTACCGACATCAACGCCGACGTGATTGGTACACTTTCCAACCCTACAAGTCTACCCTATTCTACGTCCTTTCTTATCAGCACTGCGGCACATGATCAAGGATCAAGAGCGAAATAATCTTTCCTTATTTTCCAGCAGAAAATGCATCTCATCTCATCTGTACAATCAGCTGCACGTCTACAATAAGAGCAAATTGTACATACATGAAGATCTCCAGATCTCCATATGTAACCTTCTGTTCCCGGGAACTCACGCACAATCTACGAGAAGTAGGAATTATCAAAGCACTACACGCCGCCCATTGAAAAATACAATCACATTCTCAAAATCACAAAATACACTTTGGTGGTACATTATTACTTGTTATTTTTTACCTTTTCCCGACTACACGACGACAACGACGATGATATTGATGACGTTCGAATAAGCAATGAGCAGATAAAAGACTTGACTAGGTATTGCTGTTTGTGATTCAATGTTTGTATACCTTGGACAAAGAGAAAATCTTGATAGAATTTTTACTCCAGAAAAGGAATTTGTTTTGTTACGATCATTGAGAACGTAAATACATATTATTGTAGTAGTAGTAGAGCTCTAAACATCATATCGTCGACGGTAAAGTACATATTTGCAGTTTTTGTTGCCGATGCTGCTGCAACTACCGTGAACGAACAATAGAGAAAGCAGTGCTATTCTGTAAAAAGTATTATTGTGTTTTGACATTTTCTTCTGTGGAGGTATGCAAACAAAGTGTGTTCTACTCCCTTCCCACTCACTCAAACGACGAATTGCATTTAGCTTCTCCCATTCGACTCAACAAACAAATAACGCTGGAGAAGGAGAAAGACGGTGCCGCCGAAAGACGTCTGTTATATACCGTTGGGCTGTCGAATGCAATCCGAATAGGTATACACAAAGATGAAAAGTCCTTTCTCCCGTCGTTTGCACCGTGGTTGGGGGGTTGGTTCCTAGGCTCATATTGCATATGTATTTATATATTTAAAATGTAGAATTTCTTCAGTGTTCCCTTTTTTTGTAAAAAAAACAGAAGTGAACAGGGAGCAAATACAGGAAAATTGACTAAAGCAAAAACCTTCTATTTTCTTTCCTCGTTTGAAGCGGTCCCATGAAATCTCTCTTTTTCCTATCGTGGTTCCAAAGAAAGAAAGAAAAATGAGATGAAAGGAATGTCGTTTGCACTTGCAAAGGCAAATACATTATCCGGAAAAATAATACAACAACAATTTTTAGAAAAGCATTTCTTCATTGGGTTTTCCTTGTCACTCGGCGGGAGAACTCCCATTGTTGTTATTTTGTTTCGTTATGTTTGTTATGATATGCAAGGAAAAGTGGAATCGGTTGAATCATATTATATGATATGCGTGCAGTGGAGAAAATACTCCCATTACTTTGTACATAAGCATGAGCAAAAAGCAATTTTAAGATGCGTACAGTCACAAAAAAATGACAACATTCCCGTTTTTGCTAAACACAGTCAGTCTATTTGGTAGTATGACAGCGCTATAATATTACAAAAATATAAATAAGTAGAATATACTGGAATTGTACTTTTGTTGGTAGCTTTCCGGCAAACAATGTCGACTTTAATTTTAAGCGCCCTGCGTCTCTTTCCGTCCCATATGGACAACCAACCGGCGGGGCAACCCAGGCTAACCCCCCGCCACATCAAAAGCCGGAGGATATGAAATAGCAGCGAACCCCTCACGACTCATCGGTTGTATACTTACTGAGAAGATCCACACACACACGCTCATGCTACTTTCTCAACTTTTGCTGGGCCCGAATTGTCGGATTTTATTTTCCTGTGGAATAGCTATATATTTCACCGCTAAAAGTTATTGGTTTTATCACTATTTTCCATTCTAAAATTTTGCGCAATTTTCCTTCACTACTTTAATCTCATTTTGCTCCATCCACGGCGGCGATAAACTTCATAGTTTCTAACGAGTTGCTTTTACTACCACTCGACAGCTACTTCTACGACTCCCACTCCTTTCTCTTTCTCCGTCTCTCTGTCCGCTCTCCTAGCGGGATGAATTGTGAAATGGCCATTTCTAAATTATATTGGTGGAGAATTTATGAAGCTGAATTTTCACAGCGTGGAAACCTTCATGAGTGTTGGTGGTATCAACTCTCAAACAATAAACAACAGGCACTCTAGAAAATTTACAGTTTTTTAAGCAGTAAAGTTGCATTTTCGATTGTCAATTTCAGTCCTTCTTTTATTCTTATGGGACAACATGATAGCCCTCACGTAAAATGATGGGGCTTGAACCATACATACAAAAGAGCTCAACAAAGTACATCTCTATAACAAAACAGGCATCTAGACAACACGAACACAACACACTGGAGAGAATGCGTTTGAGTGAAAGAGAAGAGTTCTGCAGAAAGGGGAATATGAAAGTTGGATACAACAGCAAATATTTTTGCATGCACACCAGATATAGATAATACACAGTACTGTAAAATGTCAAACCCCCACTTAAACCCTCTCTCTCCTCTCCCTCTCTCTATGTACTTTGACTTGGACAAGTGGAAACTCTATTATGTTGTTTTTTTGTTTTTGCCTCACTACAGTTGTGAGGATGATAGAGAGAACAAGGAAGATGGCTACAGTGAGGACTGTTCTTTTCTTTCTTTTAAAATGGCAAAAGATTGACGGAATGTAAATACCCATAATAATGTATGGGTAACAACATAGTGGTGGTGGTGGTGGAGTAGGAGAGCCAGACATCACATGTAAAGTGTATAGAGAGAGACCCCAGTAAAATTCACTTTGGTTTCCTAAGGGCTCTCCCAAAGCAACATCCAACCATGTGCCCCATTTTATTTGCAACTAGACGATAGCGACACAAACGATAGCCCTTTTTGAAACACATAAAAAAGTGGAACGTAGTCTGTAAGAGAAAAAAAGGAACAAAAGGAGAAAAGATAGTGGGATACTTATAGTACAGGAAAAGGAAACAAGAAAACTTAGAAATGAAATGAACATGAAGAGGAGAAAAAAAGAAGCGACAACGAGAATACCTACACAACAGTTACGGTATCTGTGAATGCTATAGGCACCGAGTACCACTTATATGGTTAGGGAATGCTACCACCACCGTCTTTGAAATATAACGGGCGATGTGTATGAATGCGTGAGTGGGTATCTTTTCTCGGATGTGAATTTTCAAAGAACAAAGTATGAAATGAAACCTATTGCTCCCTTTTGGAACGAGAAGAGACAGAACGGAAAAAGAATGGGAAAACAGGAAAAAGTAAGGTAAATTGTATCGTTTCATATTCAAACAGAGAATATCGTATAAGAAGAGAAAATACTGCGGAGAATTCCAATTCGTACAGGCTACCGAGAAATGGTACTGTACAGGCAAAAAAATTAATGCCGCGTGGGTTTTCTGCGTGAATATCACTTTTCTCAATGTACTGGATGACGCACGTATAGAGAGAAAGGACCTCTATACACAATATGTATCTATCCCATATTGTTTCTTCGGTTTTTGGCTGCTGCGTTGTGAACGTGTGTTGAAACAACAAGAAAATTCATATCGTCGTCGTCGTCATCCCCATTGTTTTTGGCTTCTGCATCCCTCTCCCCCTCTCTCTGTACGCTTTCTTTGCTCCTTTCTCTACTTTCCCGTTCACCGGGCGTTTTTGAGCTAGATTGCATATCATGTTACGCATACATATTTTCAAGCATATTAAGTTTCATGTGTTTTCATGGACTGCTACTGCTGCCGCTACTCCCCACAAATTTTTGAATTGTTCAGTTTGAGAAAGAGGTCGAAGCTCGCGGTGCTGTTCGAATAATATGGCGACGTCCTGGTACATTACGGCGACTTTTGAATATAAAATCGAATGGAAACGAAGACACGTCGATACTCGTTTCTTTTTTTCTGTCTCCAAAACAGAAAGAGAAAAGGCAAACAATGCAATAGACATATCATATCGCTGTGCTGTGTGTACCAAACACAAAAAAATACTATTAAAAAGGCACCGTCGTTGTTTTGGGACCCAAACAGTTATTCATCCTGCAATATATTTTGGCAAGTTGTTATACTATATTGTTACAATGTACAGCACAGATGGAGACAGCAGAATAACTGGTGGTGGTGGTGGCGGTGCTGCTGCACTCATATAATGTTTATAACATTATGCGTAAAATTGTTAGGTTGCGGTGCTTCCTTCAAGACTTTTCTTCCGTTGTACATTGTGTGTTTTTTGCTAGTAGTCACCCGGGTACAGAAAAACCCTGTTTGGCTGCAGAGTTTCTTTCTGACAAAGGAAAAGTCTGCCTGTCTGCTGATGTATAGGCCTTGCAACTCTGTACTGTATAATCATTTTGTTGTTCCGCTGTTGCTGCTCTGCTGCTGTTGCGGCAGGTTTTTGAAACATGCCACAAACAGACGTACAGCCCAAGGAAATAATTCAGACACAACTTTTTCTTATGTGCCCTTATGCTTGGCCTTGTGTCCCCACTTTACTTGTGTGTATAACTTTCCCTGTTCATACGAAACTTTACTAGTAAAGAATTATTGTTAATGTGTCCTTTTTCTTTCGTCACTGCCGCCAAAGGCTGAGACTGACTTATATGATCATTGCTATTTCCACCATGTGCGGCAACAGAATCGTCAAACTTTTTCCCAAGTGGACAAAAGGTTCACCACGGATGGCAGGAAACTCTGCAAAAAATGTTTTGATTGGCAGACGCTTGGCTAGGTTCATTTTTTTGTTCCTACAAAAACACTAACTTCACAAGTTATTATGCAACATAAGACTCGTCTCACCACTATGCTCCAGGGTATCTTAAAAACTTTTGATTCAATTAATTTAAGGGTTGTCGATGCTCAGGGTACTACAAGTTTGGAGCGAAAAAGGGGACTTTTTGTAAACGACCTTCCTTAACCATACCCAATTTCAAAAGACAAACAGGAAAAGGATTTTCGCAATATCTAGTCTTGGCTTGACATATTCTCGGGGAAAAGGACTGGACCTCAGCTTCAGAGATTAAGAGATATCCCTATCAAAACCAGAAGCCTACTAAGTCTCCCTGTTTGATGAAGAGAAACGAATGCAAAGATATACAAAAATATACCTTTTACAAGCACGTAGGTAGGCACATTTTTTGTTGGATCACAGTTTAATACACATACTCCCAGACACATAATTGTATGGCGTATTTCAAGGATCTGGGTCATGCTCTTTGCTGTTCATTCATTCATTCATTCAAATAGCACGCACAGCCTAACGACATATATCTCTGTAATATATTACGTACGCACTACAATACTTTACTTTTACACGCAACAAGATCAAATGCGACATCGCAATACTACTCTACTTTTTCTAGAGAGTGTCATGATGACAGTGGTGAACCTAAGCCTCATTTCATCAAAAGTAAGAAGTTCAGCACTTCCCCGTGCTTTATAAGCACCAAGAACTAACAAAATTGTAGAGAAAAATTCCTAAAGAGTGTCGTATTTAGAAGAGTGGGTAGTGGGTATCCTATATCATGCACATATACCTCTAAACATACGTTCCTTCTGAAATCATATCCATGTTTTAACGAACGTGACAAGGAAGTTGAATGGTGCTTTTGTTGTGAGCACTTTGGTGGGTGGCTTGCTCATTGCCTTTTTCCTTTTTCTCTACTTTCCCTGGTAGAGAGGGTCGAATAAGAGTAAATATTTTATACCCGCAGACGCAAGTTTCTCTGCCCACTACTTTGCGACCTCAGTGCACACAGATGAAAAGCTCGTGGAGTAGTAATAAGAAATATTATGGGATACAGGAGAACATTATTATTTCTTGACTCTACTTTACCCAAAAGAAGGAAAAATTTTTTAAGGGACACTTTCTCCTAGAGAGCTGCTAGAAATATGCTGAAATTTGACAGCCTTGTCACAGGAAATATCCAGAGGGAAAGTGTTCCTGTGGCACACTGACATTATATTACAACAGGAGTTGTAAGTTCTCAAAAAATTGTCGTCATCTACGAAGGATCTTTAAGAATGTGTCGGATGTTTGCTGGGGTAAAAGGGTGATATACCCGGAGAGATAATATGTGTGAGTGTGTTCCCTTCTTCGGGAAAGTTCCTTGTTGTAAGATGACTTTTCTTTTATGGTTCTACTCACATCCACCACCACTGGTTTTTATGTCCGGAACTACTTCTCCCTTATGCTACTCCCAGAAGGAAGAAGAAGAAAAAAAAACTAGCGGGAGTCCGTGGTTCGTTTGAGAAGAAACTTAATGAATTTACTTGAAAAATAAAATAGCTAACTTGAGGGTTGACACAATAGGGTCAATAATAGTAGTGTCTTGTAACGTCTCGAAATTTCCTTCCAAAAGAAAACTCGCTGGCTGTGTCGCTTCCTGTCGACTTACTACACACGAGCGGAGCTAATATTAAACCTTTTTATACCCATCTGGCAAGGATGAACTAGACTTACCAAGGATGCACGTGGCTTGTAAGGGAGTATATTAAGAGCACGTTAAGGGTTATCTTCGTGTCGGGATCGTCCTCCAGCGCAGATATTTATTTGATTTGTGGGAGATTTTCAAATTCCAATATATGCATGCCGGAAATGTTGGATTGAAATTAAATGACACATGACAAAAGTTCATTTTAGAGGGAAGTGATTGAACTTGGAGAACACAAAAAAGAAAATACTAATGCCTGCATTGAACATTAATCAAACTTTCCTTCTCTCTATAAGTGTCCTGACACTTTTTTGGAGCAGCGCAGCAGAAGGGCTTAAAACTAGATTGCTTTCTTACTGGATCCTTTTTTGTTGTAACTCCAGCAGCAGGGACAAAAAGCAAGGACGCAGAATACGAGGATTGACAATGAAAACTTACATTTTAAAATCCCAATAAACTATGGACGACTGCACGGATGACGTACGTAGAATGTTTGCATGTAAGAACACCCCTTTTAGTTACGCCTGATTTACGCACACACATTATGTGGAGTGGAATCAGTCCTTGTACGTTGTGTAGGAAGGGACTTAGGCAAGAAATTCATCCGTGTTTGTTGTACTTGATTCCATATGTGCCGTGGGTAATCATGTTTTATACAAAAAAAAGATGATGAACGCTGTACCATGAAAAGTATTTTTTAGCGATGCGCTTGTTCGCACTTACGACGACATTGTGGCATTCTCCTCCACCACCGTATCCTTTCAACATACTTTTTCTCCATTTATTGTAGATTGTACGTGGTGGAGAACCAAATATATCAAGAATAAAAAATGAGGATAAGGAAGGAAAACTACATAGTATTTTGCAAAGAAAAACTCACCTCGCATTTTGTGGTCCGACACTTTTGACATCGAAAGATGAGGATGCTGTGATCTGTGATGCGTTTATCTTTCCTGATTGCATTCCAAGAGGATTCACACATTCTTCATCGCCCCATTCTTCACCACCACCTACGACAGAGAAAGAAAAGATAGGCTCATATTTTGCGTCAGTAGCAAACGAAAAAAAAAGAAAGAAGAATGAGAGAATAGTTTGAATAATGCGTTACTTTTTTATACTACATACAAGGTTGTTGGAAATAAAAGCGACGGTACAGGATTAAGGCACCGGGAGTAGGTACGATGGAAAGAAAGAGAGAGAGAGAGAGAGAATGATAGTCAAATGGGGAGGAGGACGTTTGTGCTGGGGAAAACGAATCGACGACGAGCATCTTAAAGGTACTACATCTACTCTACTTCTCCTACAACTGGTGTTGCCACCGCGGAGAAGTGAATAAGTAGCACGGGTGCATATCATCCAGATACGAAGAACGTGCGTGTTGTTTGTAAGCGGTACATAATGTAATACTTTTTACGCTGCACAGAACGTGTTATCCGACTTAAGCTCTAGAACAGCACGGCTGACTTATAGGAGGCATTAAGGATGAAAGAAACTATTTTCTATTAAACAATTTATCATCACATCTTTCCTTTCGTCTTTTCCATTATGATCATAAGGTTATTATGAATCCTTCAGAGATATCGCGTATAAGAGTCGGGATGAACGTGCACGCAATTTTTTGTGGGCTTCCCAAATTTATATACCTTTATTTAGTTATACCACCGCCACCACCACTGTAAACATCAACATCGTAATAGGTAGGTGTGCAGCTGGCAATATAGAGTTGCCATTATTACTTTACTACAGTTTTCTCTCTCCTTTTTTAGGTTTTTATAGAAAGCGATAGAGTAAACAAAACCCTGCAGGATTTTCTCGCGAATTACCCAGTTTTGAAAGTAATTGCTTGAGTTGTTACCAGTGCAAAAATCATTTTTATGTTTGGCGCTTTTAAAGTGAAAATTACTTGCAGAATCGTAAACCATATTTTTTGTAGACACAACGAGAGTCTCTCTCGACTCGCCTTCGCCTGTCTCAATCTACAAACAAGAAAAGTGATCACGTAATAGCGATTCAAAGTATTACCCAGTTACACACAGCTACAGCTAGTAGTAGACCAACAACGGCTACTTCTACCTCCACGGAGGCTGCTTTTGAATAAAAAGAACGATAGTGAAATAAAGGTTGATGTGAGAAGATGTGAAAAGTGTGTGTAACTGTGTATGTATGTAAGTAAGCGCCTCCCAACCCAATGCCATTCATCCCCCCTCCTCTTACATCTTCCTTGCAAGTGAAAAATGGGTCAGTCTCGGTTTTATTACACTGCATTCTATGTTTGCTTTATCCTTATGTGCAATCCACACTGCTCGTTATTTACACGTGACTGAAATTTCCAACGTAGCCCACATTTCATAAAAATTATAGACCATCTACGAGTGTAAAACTCTTTGCACAATGTATTTCTTTTTCCACCGCGTACTCTTTTCTTCCACAGTTGTAGGAACTGCACTCAACTGAAGTGGTAGTGACGGCAGTAGTGCTGCTCCTGGTTTCATGTTCTTTTCCTAATCATAGGTACCTTGTAGTAGCAGCAGCACACATGAGCGAAAACGTTTTGAGGAGTACACAATGTACTTTAGTGGCTGGTGCTACCGGTGTTGGAGTTGTTTCGTTTTTTAAAGGTTTTACCACGTCCGCTTAAAACTCGCCCAATTCGACTTATATGGTCCTTAGGTAGAATTCCTTGGAGCCGGGGAGCAAGGGACCACGAACGCGTTGATTCTTGCAATGAGTCGTTTTACACAGAGACTAAAATAAGGTTCTTTTTCCCTCTCTCCCTCTCTATTTGTGTACCCTATGTATCTATTTAAAACAATCTGGTGGAAGAAAGGAAGCATAAAAGCGGCTTATTTTTTTAAAGCTTTTCTCCTTCTTGCCAACCACTCGCCTGGATGCTTAAGAGGTAAGGTACGACTTACCAACACACCATTTAAGTTATGGAAATGCTGAGGTGTGTGTAAATGTAAGGATAGTATACGTAGCCTCATGCGCATAGGTATGCTTGGGTTTCCCTTTAAGACCAAAACAGGATTTTCCACGAAAAGCTGCCAATGCCCATTAAGGATTTTACTGGCACAACTACATACACGTAAACACACGCATGAAGAAACGTTTACGTGAAAATGTAAATGGTTTCACGTATGAAACAAAAATATTTAAGGCCGGTGGTAGGCCTTCAAAAAGTCAAACTAAGGGGAATATCTGCTTTGAAGAATTATTATGATAATATAAAATGCAAACAAACTCCCTGTCTGATTTCCTTACGCTGTACCGCACCATGTTTGAGGGATACGCGTTGGTTAATACCAGCAGGATTCATGAGGACTTTTATTGTTGCCAGAAAAAAAATCCGATTTATGTAAACGAGTAGCGATATTTATAGCGCGCATTTATTCATTCACAGCTAATGGCCCTGCTTTACGTTGGAAAGGCTTACCAAATTCTGTGTTTTTACGTATATCTTTCCTTCTAGATAAACACATTACATGAGTAGTTTTCCTTCATAAGTGTGTGAAGTGTAACAGTGTAAGTCATTAAAACTTAGCTTAGGGTTTAAAACCATGTATCATTTTATATACAGTAGGTTCTCATTTAGAAACCGGTATCAAATTATAATCGGGGTATTCCATGATATTTTTAATGGATAATTTTGTGCACATATTAAACCCCAAAAATCACATGAATTGTATGCAGTGATATAGCAATACTTAAAATTAGCATATTCATTGACAATGCTTCATTGGAGCACTTTACTCAGCAAAATTAATACACGTAGTTGACGTTACAAAAATAAAATTTATAATATAGATTAGAACGTCAAATGAGAATATACGGTATCGATGCATCAAAACATGTGGTACGCCTGAAAGGAGTTGGTATATGGTATATAGATACAAAAATTCTAAGAATTTTAGGTAGCCACTGATGCTGTACCTAACTAACCTTGCGCATACAATTTGAATGATATATGTACCTAAGATGATGCATGTATTTACATGCGTGTCAATGACAAAAGGAAATTGTGTTTCTTGATAAACTTATATTGTCTCTGTCTGGTGCATTACTGGTTGGTGTTAAATTCCTTAGGTAGGTCTATTCCAATAATAACACCATTGTTCGTTCCTCTGAGGAAGAAATAAATATTTGTAAATTCAATCCACACTTGTCTGTTTTTGGTGAAGAGAAGAACTTCATTCGTTACTTGTACGAGGAAGTAGAAACATCGTTGTAAAATTTGGTGCGTATTTTATTGTGCAGAAAGCAAAGAAAATTTTACTTCAAAAATTCATCATGGGTAACATGTTTGGATCGTCTAGTAGCCCTGCTCAAGGGAATTCTCATTTTGTAGCAACTGGGCAAACAGTTTACAGAAATTCTAACGGGGACACTGTTCACGATTCCTTTCAAAATATAAATGTAAGTGCCTTCCGAGTCCGATTTTTTTTTGACTAAACTAATATTTATTCTAGAGGGATTTCCTGCAATTTAACAATGATTCAAATTATAAATCGTTGCATTTCTTATTGTTATCAACAGGGCGAATTTACTCGGGAAACGGCAACCAGCAATTCCCCAGTTCCAACTGGATTTCTCCAACCGCAACCTCCGGGTATGTCTTGGATGACACCCGTGGCAGGAACAGCAATGGTGCTCCTTGTTGTGGCACTATTTATCTACTCCAGACGATCAAGGCGATACGCGAAACGAACAACTGTCATCAAGGAAGATGCAGAAACTGGCATATCTGCTATCCCTTTGTACTCACTCAACAGCAAGGCTAGACCTCAGCATGCGTCGGATGCCATGTGGAACATAGACTTACTGGATGATTAAGTAGCACACATTGGAGAGCTGGAGTTTACGTGCGTGTAACTTTTACATAAAATACAGAATTTGTCGGACCCTTTAACTTTTACTTTATTTTTTCTCTTTATTGAAATAAGGGAATATTTTGTTTTTGTTGTTTTTATTTTATTACAATGGTGCTATATTACTTTCTGATTTTTATAATAAAACTTTTAAAAAGTTGCACATTTTGTGCTCCTAGCACTGTTGGTTGAGTTGTTTATTTCACTGATTTTTTAAATATTTTTTCAAGGGTGACTTTTATTAGCTGGAACAGTAATATACAAATACATACATTCATCTGTATTATTGCATTTGGTTGTCATTATGATTGCTTGTACATTGGTAATACTGACGCGACAGTTAGACATGAATGCATCGACAACAGCCCTGGAGGTCGGGGTCATGGCTGCATATACAACTTGCTCCGAAATGGCAACAGCAGCACGATTTTTCAATTTTCTTGCCCTAACTGCACTTGCATTAACATGTCAAAAGATGAAGAACTCCAGGCAAAAATAACTTTTAGTTCAATCTGAATTATTCATATAAAAGCGCCAGAATTTATAACTATTTTGGGTGCATAGAAATGTTCAGAAATTCTCTTTCTATGTGAGGGATTCATCATAAACTACAAAATCTATAGCCCAAACACCTACACAATTGTTGAGATACGCCAAAATACATATTTTATACGATTTCCCAACTTTCTGTCTCTCCTTGACGTGACGTGGAGTACAGTGGATGTCATTTTGCCTAAAGTTGTCTTAAAAGAGCTTACGCCCACAATAGGAACTTTTTGAAAGGAGACATTGCCAACAGACAGGGACACAGGCACACAGTAAGAATTCATCCTTGAGATTCCCAGCATAGCTTTTTCAGCTTCCACCAATACACTACCTCACTAAAGGCATGTACAACGTGGCATTCATCATCGACATTATTTTCATCAACCTCAATTTTGACCATGTCTGCATTTAGGAGCCACAACTTGAAACTCCATGCGTTTATCCGACCTTGCAACCCTGCTGCTCTTTTCTCTCTTTCTCCCGCAAACTTTCCTTTATGCTCGGTCAACTGGAACTCTACAAAACATATATTGGCCTTAAGGTAGTCGACGAAAGGATAGTAAACTGTCTATTGGTATCCTAAAGTTGTTTATTGGGATTTACTGCTTCTTGGTTCAGTTGGTTTGGTGACTTTCAGTAGAAACTCACACAGCCTGTTTTCATTCCTCTCTCTCTCCCCCTCCCACTCTGTCTCTGTGAAAGATCAGCAAACGAGTTTGCCGGCTTTGTAATACACTTCACCTATCCTCGTCCAAAATACCATTGTGCATGAATTCCCGCAAAGTGAGATTTCGGCACGTGTTTTCTCCCAAAATTGTTTCCCTCTGTTTTGTACTTTACAAGGACTCAAGTTCAAAGCTAAATGGTTATTCCACCTCCCATTCGATTTTGCAGCTCTTTCTGACACTACTTTTAACTACTCCCACTCCACTACATTCTTTTTAACGCCGTAATACACAATACCATCATATTGCATTACTTTGCCGGAAGTACAACACTATCTGTTTAAAAATCTACGTCAGGATAGATTTCTAACTACAACTCCCACCCAACATAGTCTGATTACTCAGAAATCTGTGAACAAAGGACGGTATGTAAAAGGTTCTTGTTTTGTGATTCTGTCTTTTTAGAGAGCTGCTGGTCGTTGGTTATCTCATTCCCATGAGCTCATTACAGAGCTTAAGGCGTAAACTGTTTTTGTTTTTACTAGCTTCATGTTTCTCTCCTTTAGCTGAGCTCATTGCCGTTGCACCCATTTACTTAATAACAGCACTTCATGGCGGCTTCGACACAATCATCTGCTTGCGCTTGGAAAATACCAAAAAGCAAGACAGTTCAAACGCAAAGCTCTTTCGCAACCGGAATAGCTTCTGGAGCTGTACACAGGAAGAGAGAGAGAGAGAGAGAAAGAGAGAGTGGGGGAGAAAGTGGCAGAGTGCAAAATGAAAGTGGAAAGCGTCAGATAGTGATGTAACGTTCCACCCCGGCACACCATTTTAACATTCATCCAACCAGACTCAGATACTTTCCAAAGAAATGTTGTTGTTGCTGAGCTGTTTTTGTTGCTGAATTTTCCAACTGGAAAGTTAACGAGACAACATCCCATTACCCGGGAATAGCTGAAGGTTAAGGGTCTGTTTTACTTCATCATTTAGATACACCATTATTTTACTGCCTATAAAAAGTGCGTATGCTGCTGCCGCTGATGGTTGATGATGGCGTGATGGTAGTAACGCAAGCTAATTTTCTGTAATGGGTCTGGAATGAGTTCCACTGATGTTCTGCTATGCCATACTCCATAAACAAAAAGGAAACCACCGTGATAATAATAATAATAGCAGCGCAATAATGCGTAATGCCGCTTCAATCAAAGAGTTGCGCTCTGGTCACTATACGGCCCAGCGTGCGTGTGTGTGCCTGGCGCGTAATAACTGATTGCATCTCCCTATATTATCTTTAACTTTCCCCGGAACACAGAGAAAATATTAATGACCAACGAATTAGTCCTTCTTTCACTACGACATGGGCTAAAGTGTGCGTTTTTTTCATAAAAAGCAAAATGTGTTAAAAACTTTTCCTCTCGTTTCGTTTTATGGTAATAAGTTTTCGCAATCTACTTGTAAAGAATCGGTTGTAAAATACACGCACCACCACTTTTTACATCAACAATGTGCCCCTTGAGGCTCTGGTATTTTGAGCTAATGATGTGTAATTTTCCGAGTTTATGATGCATTTCCAGTAATAAAGTTTGTCCATACGGGAGTGTAGCCAGAGAGCCGCGAGGTCGCCAGCCTTTCAACTTGCGTATAGGTACACACACAAAAGCGTCATTCTGTTTCTCTTATTGTTCTGCCGAGTACTGTTGACAATCTAATTATGTACAGCTCGGCTTAATTAATGACAGTGTAATAAATCACGTTGAAAGATCAATATACTTTATCCGAGTGTTCGTTCTGAGACTGCATTCTGTCCCGAAATGAATTATGAGTTTAGCCTTTGGTAATCCTTCCACTGCATTGGCATTCCGTGTATATGTATTTTGCCCACTGGCTTTCTTTCAAAAGACGTCTGTCCTCTTTTGCCGTTTGAGAGCTCTGTGTAATTTCTTTCAGGCGCTTTTATTTATGACGTTTTCCCATTTACGAAAAACACTGTATTAGCTAAAAAGTAGTTGTGAATGGATAAGTGGATGTTTTCTTGCTATAAAATATTTTAAGTGTGTACTACCAGTGCTTACAGCCGTATGGTGTTGTCATTTTATGCAGCGATGCTTTTAAAATGAAGTGGAAAGGAGTACAGATTTAATGTCTTAAATCGTCCTGTAGCGTTTGAGATACAGTAAGAACGACAAAGAAGGCTGCTTAATATCAAAATAAAAAGTAAAATATGGAGTAGCAGAGAGAAAACAGACTAAAACGGAGCATTGTTGAAAGTGTTAGGTGGGTTGATGGCGATATTGAGTCATCTTGGGCAATATATACGTACATGTATGGAGAAAGCACAACTTTCCTGGAGACAACCGAAGTGAAAAAAGAGAGAAAATTTCGTTTTGGTTGTAAGATATGCGGGGTTTTACGAGAATAGTAGAAACGAAGCAATTTAATAAAACTTTTACTTCTATTCACACGACCGATTCTCCTTCTCTCACAATCTTTACGTTGTTGAGATACTTTTTGAGATGTGGATAAAAATGACTTTTCCTTCTTTCTTCCTTGTGCGTACATGTGTGTGTGTTTGTGGAGAGAACGGGAGCAGCAGTGAAAAGGGGCTGTTGTAGTAATGCGGAAGACAAGAGTGGAATGAGCCTGTCTTACTGCTAATTCTAAACAGGATAATTCTCATAAACTTGCTCATATTTCATAATAAAGAGGTCATATAGGACGGCAATTGTTGGCCATTATTAAAATTATATGCGAAAATATGAAAACAATGTGAAATGGGTGTAGTTTTTACAGACGCAAGTCTACTCAACTTACTTTCAGATTTGAAAATGACGAGGGAATGAACTGAAAACTATTATGGCAGTGGGGCGGTAGACATTTTTGCAGTATAGGGTATACTCGCTATTTAATATAGCCAATTACAAATGCATAAGAAAATTTAGCATTACAATATGCATTGAACTTTAGTATAACGGATAAAATGATAAAACTATACGAGATTTTGATTGAAAATGGGTTTCTTTTATAATGAAGTCAACATACTCTCGTAGAGCATAAACTTGGTCAAAATGGCTGCAGTAAGACTTCTTTTTATGGGGGTACTTCCTAAAAAAACTTTTCTTGAAATTGATACTCGTTACATAATGCTCGTGTCCTCACTTTTCTATAAATACAAAATTAGATCAACCACTGCTTCAAAAAGTATCAGATTTTCCTCTTTATCAGAGAGAAACAGAGAGAGAGAGAGATTTTGCCACTATACATTAAAAGTAACCGTGTACAGTACAGCATTAGGCACAATATTCGATTGGTGATAATCACTCACGTGTGACAAATGACAATATCCAGGTACACATTTAATATTTTATTTTTTTACTGATATTTATCTCCGTATTTTGGTTCTTCTGAATATGGTTGATATCAGGAAAAACTTTGTATTTCAGATCCAATAGAGCTGCTTCAACAGCTTTTATGCCACAGTCTGTGTTCCCTTTTGTTACGTTCAATTTATGTCAAATCTTTTTATTTCGCTCTCAATTCCCCTGTAACAACGTCTGTTCATGGGACAGTTAAGGTCCAGTTATACCTCCACTTACTCAGATAAATTGTTATATGTCCCCAATAAATTGAGAACAATTTATGGGCTACGATAACCAATAAGCAGTCCCTCAAAACTTTGTTCATCCCCAGTGGCATAGAGCTGAAAAGCAGGTGCCATTACAAACTTACTGGTTTCTTCAGCAGTGGATATTTTCAAGTTATCCAGAATGAAGTTTCTGTCAGTTTCAGGTTTTCATGTCTAGACGACTTCCATTTTCTGTGGAAATTATAAGGAACTTTCTCCCCGCTTTAGAAATAAAAGTAATAATAAATATGTCTAAGTAAGTCGTTAATTAGTTGAAACTTAAACAAGTACATTCAAAATTTTAATCGGAGGGAAAGTAACAGCGTTTCTTTTATAATATCTAAATTACCTTAATCAATTACCGTAAATTTTTAAATATTTAAAGTTTGTTAGGGTTCTAAATATTGTTAAAAGACTCTTTTTTATAGGTTGATACCAATGGGTAGCGAACGGAATTTAAAATTTTATTCATCAAAAACCAACATTTTTGTTGCGTTGAATGTTGAATTATAACCAGGGTTCGAGGATCCTTGGAATTGCATTTCAGGAACGAATGGAAAATTCAAGAACTTACGGTATTCAAACTTTTAGCGAGACACCATAAAGCCTTTCATTTTTGCAGCTGTCCGAATAACTTACATATTGATCACATTGTATTTTTACTTTAGTATATTTCAGTTGTTTTAACATTGTGTAAAGGAAATATTGTAAGAAAAATACCTACGATCAATTAATTACAGTAATGTTTTCCTATTGCTACTAATAAGCGACTAACGTACAGCTTTGTCAAAGATAAGTCATGGCAGGGGCATCATGATAAAATGGGAACGTTAATCACTGCCAAAGTTTAATTTGTACAGGAGGGTGGAACGCACCTTTGTCATACCATACCTTTTACACGGTACGTAAACCGCGTTTTTTATTGCCAGTTCCAAATTGCTTTTAATATTGCTGCCAATGCCGATGACGCCAAAGGAAACCTATACACATCCCCATCACACACCTTTATTTGAATATCATTCTTATCAGTGGTGGTAGTAAGCCGTGACATCCACCTTTTCCCCTTGTTTAGGAAAACATACGTTACGACATCGAACAGAAACAAAGATACTGATTGCATTTCTTTCCATCAGCAGAGTTCTCTGTTTTCCCTCCCACAGCTACTAGCATACAAGACAAGACAAGAAGGAATTGGAGAAATGGAATGGGGAACTAAGCGGGGATTGACTTAAACGCTTTTAATTAAAGGGAGGGATGAAAAATGCGTTACTTACCTAGATCGACGATTAATACCAGGAGGAGGAGGAGAAGCGCGCTGGAATTCCTTCCACTCATTTTTCACAGTCTTGTTCTGGCTTCCGACCAGATTAGGTGAGCATCTGTTTTTTAAGCAGGCAGACACACCCAACCAAACAACAGTCAGGAGAAGAGTAGAGAAAGTTTTTTACGTTTATTTTTGTCCGTTCCCCAGTCAAACAAACTAATAATATAAAATACCACTGCACCTCTTGTACCGTGCTGTGTTTACATTGTTTCTGAAACATTTACCAAAGAGTGAAAACGATCGGTTCTAATTTTTTTCAGTTTTCTTTCCCGAGATCGTGCGAAGCATCTGTTATGTGTTGCTGTGTCTGTCTGTTCGTTACTGGGAAGGAGGATTCACTTTGCCGGCTGCAAGTATGCATGTACTGTTGTTCGATTGTGTGTTTCACATTTGAGTGGTGTAGATCAAGTGGGCTGTGCTGATACGGTTACTGTTCAAATATATTAGCACTCCTTTTTGGGGGAGCCAGGTGAAAGTGAAAAGACTCTAGGAAGATCAGTCGCTTATCGCTTGTATTATTATTACTATTATTATTACGGCTTCGCGAGTACCTGCATAAAATACATAGGCGCATAAAATGCTCGAGAATCTATTACATGTGGCACTAAAACATGTAAGTATCAAATAACTTTTTGATCATTGGTATCCACCATATACCGTGGTAGGGCATGTAGTAAGTGTTATCATTGCACCAACAATGTCTCCAATTCTTTTTTCTTCATTCCCTTTCACTCTTGCTGTCGTATTCCACTTTTAGCTCAATAAAAACTTCCCTTGGGTTGGTGGCCAATAGCTAAAATTATCCTTTCAAAAAAGATTTACGGGTAAAACTTTGAAAGGAATTGAAAGGGAAAATGACAGAAATGAGAGAACAGAAGCAATAGAAACTCGCTCTGCGCTTACTCTTTTTCTCCCTCTGTATATTGTACTATTTGTAGAAAGTAATTGAAGAGAAGCTGTAGCAAGGAGGACACACCGGATTGTGGGACGTTGAACACACGGGAAGGTGGGAGCAACCCGGGAAGAATAGCAGAGCGATGATGATGACAACGCTGAAATAGCTAATAACACCGCACTCTTTTTACTTTTACTGACTGTATATTTATACATCTATCGAATAACCATGTATAAAATGGTGACAGACCCATTGCCATTTTCCCAAATGTCTCTTCTTCTTTTCTCCTTTTTTTTCTTTTTTATTTCTTTTGACTTAAACTTTTATACATACAGTTGTATACCTATCCTTTCTCTCCTTTTCACCTCACCACGACTTGATACCAATCTAGCGAACTTCCCAATTGTAACGTGTACAATTGAAAGTGGTACAGGGGTATTACTTTACAAATGTTCTTATATTATTTCCAGTGGAGGATGCATATGTGTGTAGGTATGTATATGGGCACATAAAAAGTTGATGCGGTGATAATGTAACTTTTCCTTTCGTTAACCCTGTACCTGTAGTTATGTTTAGTGGCCAATACGCAATATAATACAGGTATTGTATATTATGATCTTTTGTATAGTCAGTTGAATACAGTCATTCACACACATCGACGCACATCCGAAAATGCAAGAAGGGAGAGAAAAGTTAGTTTTTCCTTCTTAAAGCTGACTGCTGCAGTATAACAGTTTTTTTCTAACGCGGCCTGCCTTGCGTGCACTGTATAGATATGTGTGTGTATATATCGAGTATCTTGCGTCTGAATAAAGTCTAACTTTCTTATTTTTACTTTTCCTCCTGCTGTAGAAAGGCAGACAACGACGGAGACTTTCTCCACTGTTGTAATGCTGCTGGTTTATATATGAGCGTATGTGCACGAGCCCGTATAAAATTTCACTTCACTTTCACTTTGACACTTCTCACTGAAGAGTGAGCAAACTGCTGTGGACGTGGACCATATTCCATATAATTTTCATTTTTCAACGAGCAGAAGGGGCTTTATAGCCACTACACCATAGGATAACTACAATGTACATCCACGCACGACGACAACGAAGGACGATGATGAGAAGAGCGATAAAAAATGCTACCAACTCGGAATCTTTTTTCAGTGTCTCTGGCGAGCTGACTCAGGAATGGGGAAATGCATTTGTATATATGCGGCTGCCAAAGGCTTCCTTCTCTCGACTTTTTTCTTGATATCGCAATATAATGCACTATCTTAAACTTGTATGGGTTGGTGGGAAAGGTCTTTTTTGTTGATTTGTTCGCCGTATACACATATACACACTTGCATAATATGTTGTGAATAATGTTTGTTCTTGTTCTACTATATATCGTCTTATATGTTTAATAAAAATCGTCTTATTCACTCTTTACAGCTCATCATTTAATGTGTACCAGTGGCGCTCGTCTTTCGTCTTTCCTGTTTCTTTTGTCGCATTTATATTTGCTCCATTTCATGGCAATAATAACTTGCGTCACGATGTAAACTACCTGCGAATTGGTTCTCTGCCTGTCGGGTTAGATTTTCTAACGGTCTCCTTTTCCGACTTTCGGATGCTACTTGTGTTGTTGTTGCTGATGTTGACAGAGAAGAAGTTGAACTGGAAGTAGACAAGAAAAAGCATAAAATCTATATTATGTGTGTAGGTAGTAACTATTGTGCTCCATAATATTGCATTCCTTTTTCCTACAATGTAATCCACCTCCACTCAAGCCATCCGAACGGACGAAGATAGATAATGCATTTATGTATGCGCGAATGTAATACTCACTTAAATGTGGATTTGACAAAAAGATCTGTTTGGGAGACGTACGACGTATTCAGCAAGCCTTTCGAAATCTGTTTCTTTTTCTGTTGTTGTTGTTGTTGCTCAAGATAAATGCATACACTATGACATATGTAAACCCTAAGTAGGTATATGTTTTAATATCCATTAGATCCTACACCAATCTGAGGCGGAATTCAGGACTACACGTATTACATATTTTATGTATATGTGTGCAAAATATTATTCCCTATAAATGCAGTATGTAGGTTATATGCGAATTGTAATAATTTTGTTCACGAACTATTCACCAGTAGTAAAACTGTTTACGACGATATTCTCTTTCTCCTCTGGTAATTTTCCCCGGTTATTCCGACGCAGGAAGCCTGAATAACTTCCTTGTTAGGAAAAATATGGAAATCCGGGACTTTCTTCACTTGAGTACACCGTGAAAAATTACTTATTCATGGGTGAGCAGACACTTGTACTTGAAAATAACTACTCACTCAGCACACCTTTAAAATAATATGGTGTTGAGTTTAAAGGGTTGCGAAAAATGTGCATATTAAACGACAGTCCCAGATTTCTTATACAGCGAGGTATGCATATACGCAATATTTTCGTACACCTTCAAGAGAGAGCCCTGTTTTGTCATGATTGATGGTTACGTTTTTACTTAATTCGGGTTTTGGGTATTCTTTTATTTATTAAAACTTGTTCAAGTGACAGTAGTACCTTGTACCTTTTTCCTGAGTGCCGGCCTGCTAGTTCCCGTTTTCATTTTCATTTCAATAGTGACTCCTGTTATTAATTTTCGTGTTTTCATCTTTATTGCAGTGTTTTATCCGATTGTTTGAATAAAAGAAAAAATTGGATACGTCAAGAAACAAAAAGGATTCCAAGAAAATATGAGGAATCGTTTACTTAATATTTCCCTGTTCAACTTTATAAATTAGTTTTTCTTCGTCTACAGAGAGAAATGAAGCAAAATCTCTCGCAGCAGCAGTAGCAAAGTTTTTTTGTGCCATATATTTAACCCTCCCATACAGAGTGAAAGAGAAATGGTTTATATTCTCCTGAATAGACCAAATAGACAGTTTTACTTTTAATAAAACAAAGCAACCCTCATCATCTCTTCTGCAAAAGTGTCTCTCATACCCATTTTTCATGACTACTAGTAGTATGATCATTCTCCTCTCTTTGTACATTTATAGAAAAAAATGACTCCTCCAAAACGCTTCTCACGGGAACGGATCACAATAGAGGAAAGTTGGAGCAATCATACATGAAAGTCAAATTCCTTACTTTGCCAGCAACACAGCGTCTGCTGTGGCTTGGTGAATGAAGCAAGTCAACAAAGTACTTTGTCACTTTTGGGAACCTATTCATTTGTGTCGTTCATTTATTCTAGGACTGTGGATACCACACAGAGACAAACAGAGAGGAACAAAAAGGCAAAACATTTGCTTTGTGGCGGGTTGTGGTGCTAGTGTGGGGGTATCTATCTATATACGTAGGTAGCTCTCTATTTGATTATATTACTTACACTTTTACTGTCTTTTACTCAGCGTTCAAGTAAAGAGTTGACACATTCTGCCTGGGCTGTGCACCTTCTGACAATGACGCTCGTTTGTGTAAGTTTGCTGCTGAGAGAGAGAGAGAGACTTGTGAGTCTGTCACCACCAGTTCTAGTTCTGTATTGTATGCACTTTTTCCGAACAAAAAAATCTCCTACCTTTTGCTCTGCTGTTTGGCTAGATTAACAAAATATTGTATTTTCTTTATGACGAGATGTTTCAAAGAAGGGGATAATTTTGCTTGCCTTGCTTTTACTCCGCAGCTTCTCTACTCCAACTCCAGAGACGGAGAAATGATCAATGATACAATATCTTTGAGTGTGCCACTTTGTGTTGGGATTTCAGATCTTCATAATATTTGTACATGAGTCTGAGTGTGTGTATATAGGTAGGGGATATACACCTTTTTGAGTTATGCCAGTCATTTATACAAAAAGGGAGAATATAATATATTGTGGGCGCTTACCCCGGGTGTGTCTATAGAAGAACCACACACACGTATATTATTTCATTGCTGCTAGTTCGTTTACAAGAGTTGGCCAATCTGCCACATTGTATCTCCATGCATCCATCTTCTTTTTGTGGTTTTCACGCTTGTCGTATTTTCTGTCTCTTCATACAGATCATGGAAACAGATCAAAAATTGGAGAAAGAGAAAAACGAAAAACCGACGTGGCAGCGGCTGGTCCTTCTACTTTCGCCGATTGTATTTCTGCTTGTCGACATTCGACGTTACATACAGTATAGGCGGTTATATGCTTACGAATGAAGATTTTACTGCGGCTATATATATCCTTCCCACGACGACACAGACACAAACACACAATTTTCGTTTTCACTTTTAGTCCACATTGATTGAGCCATTTGGCGACGACACGGTGGTATTGTAGGAATTGTCGTCAGCAGGGATGGTGGAAGCTTTGTGTACCATTTGTTCGTTATTGACCAAAAAAGGCAGTGAATCCGTAAGCCGACCACCAACACGAATAATATGTCTCCTTGTACTCTTTCCTTTTCCCTGTCTTCTACTTTCTTAGTCTCTTTTGATTTTATGAGTTGTGCCCGTTTTCCTTAATCCTTTGTATTATTCGGATCAGCTTGTATTCTTCATATTCACAGGAGACAACGAAACTATGTACAGACATATGGACTCAAGTCTTTCCTTTTTAGTTCCTCTTCCTGCAATTCAATAAACGACAAGAGAACAATATTA
>JAHZNE010004512.1:0-10264 GCA_027744055.1 Callyntrura sp. NNG-2020 | reverse complement strand
AAACTTTTTAGAGCTTCGTACGAATGAAAAAATCACGATTCTCACACTTGCTTGTACACGTGTCTTGCTAAATACTAGGAGGAATGCACTTACGTCAATATACATACACAACGCAGAAATTTATAAGAAATATTGGTTTTTATTTTTAAAAAATGCTTTTGGTTATGTCAAAGTAGTTGATTTTCATGTGATTTTTATGCGATTCTGTGAAATTGCGCGTATTCATAATATTATACATAGCTTCACAACATGGCCAATCCTTCCTGCTGTCAAAATCCGGTAATGGCTGTACTGCAAAAATGTATATCCCTCGTGTAAGTAGCATTAAGAACAATGAACAATTCTCCGTTTACAGCAGAGCAAAAGCCTCCAGCTGGATATTACTCGATATAACACGACAGCGTTTTGGTTGGTGCCATAAACGACTATTTTGAAAGTAGCATATAGCACAGCTCTTTCTCTGACTTTTTAACAACGAGGAATAAAGGAAGAGCACAGTACCAGCAGCGAGCACACACCAGACGGAGAAAAGGAACAAAAAAGCAAACAGCGAACAAAGCTGAAAGAAAAAAAAACTCTTCAGATTCGCTTTCTCCATCGCCACAACTTACCGCCCGACCAAAAAGCAATATAGAATGATGAAAGCACTATAAAAATAAAATAAAGGTTCCTTGAGCCCCGTACTGTATAGGAGCACGCAGTATAGTATCCTGCCATTTCTACTGCTATTTAAGTATGCGTGTGAGTTTTTGGTATCGTCGTTGGTGGCAGTGGTTTGAGGGAAGAATGGCCCTACACAAAGTATTTTCCATGTGCAGTGTTTCACAAAGTAGGAGAAAGAGGAACGAAGCCGTTTTTAACGCTTTTGGTTGCTGGCTGACAGCAGCGTTAGGTTTGGCATGATTTCAGCAGCTTTTTTGGCCTATTTTCCTCAGACTATTATTATCATGATCACATATCATCATCACCATATCATATGATGATGTAGATACAACTTGTTTCATATCACGTAGAAATATACAAGGAGTAATGTGTAGCGTACGGAGGTATACCTTTGTTATTATGGCAGTGCCTATTATTTCTTGGTGCCATGCTATAAAATACATGCGAGGCGGTCGTGTGAAAGCACCATTCCACAATCTCATTTTGCTGTTTCGTGTTTTTCTCGGTTTTGAAATATATCGTAAGAGAATCGTTATAATGTGTTGCCGCGTGTCATATGCATATCAGCAGGATCATGAATATTATACAGAGAGACTTGAGCGTGAGGTTCAAACTCATCATCATCATCATACATTGAAATTAAATAACATGGCTGCTTTCTCACAGCGCCAAAAGTCTATTGCCTCTTTACTATACTGAAACAGAGTGGTATTTTAAAGGAAAATCGCATTATTGCTTTTTGTACTCAAACATATATACACCTTATCCAATCGTTTCATGTGCTCTCCAGGAAAATCAAACAAAATTTTATATATATTTTATGCCTACGTACAAAATAAGAGGTTGTTCACCTAAAACTCTTGCATGACTTGTAGAACCGTCACTTAAAATTATTAGGCGTATTTCATTGCTATCTTGTTGAATTGTCGCTTTTTCCACAAAATGAATGTGCTTCAGGAGAGAGTAAAAAGGAAAAAAATAACAAGACAAATGGATGATACCATACTGTGAGTACCTGACAAAATGGAATTTTCGGCACTTTTTAGGAAAGAGAAAAAAATCTCATAAAAGTTTAAAAAGATCATTTTCCTGTCTTTTCCTGTTCTTCCTGATCAAAGTACCTCCACTCGCAATATACACAGAGACTGGAAAAACAAGAAAGAGAAAGTACGACCCACGAAATTCGTGAAGCTTAGAAACATAAGATCAAAAATTGCTGGGGTAAGTAATAAAAAGCAACGTTAGCCAATAAACTAACTGCGTTACTGTGTGTAGAAAAATACATGTAATGTAGATAGGTGTGTGGGTGGGCACACAGTAGTCCTACACAGCTAGAAAAGAGAACGAAGAGGTACTTCAATTATGCATTATGTGTTCAGATAATGTGTAGTTTGCCGTATTCAACTTTTTCCTGTTCCTGCGGTGATTTTTAAGGCTTTTTGGCAAGAGAGATGGAGACAAATCATATCAAGCAAGAGAGTGAAAGCGATATAAAAGGAAAAAAGTTATCCTTTACCACGATAATCAGTTTTTAAGAGACAAGTCATTTTGGCATAATGGTCGAATGATGATTGAAGCACACACACACAACTTGGCGGATGGACTCCAGGAGGAGAGTAGAAAGTATTTATGCTGCTCCTGCTGGTCTTGATGATGCTGATGTTGTGGTAGTTTAATATTTTTTCTCTAAAAGCGGAGAAAGCAAGTTTGGGAAAAGCCAAACTTTTTTTTTACACAAACTTGCTGTAAGTACTATAAGTACTTCTTTAAGTGAATAGTACGAGCTTGTATATGTATACTTGGCTGGCTTGTTTCTATTTTTGTTTGCGTGTACATATTTATACACACTATCCTCATCAGCAGTATCAGTAGTGCAGCTAGCATTACATCATCATGAAGAAGAAAATGTAGTTACCTCATGCTGCGCCCTTTTCCTTTGATATTCTTCCCGTTGGCTTGCTGACTTGCATCCTTTCTTTAGAAACTGTGTGGAGACATTTTGGCAATGACATTGACTTTTTTCTCTTTTCTTTTTCTATCTAGTGTGGGGAGTCGTTGAGCAAACATATAAGGCTACAGCAGATAATCATCCTTTGAGTAAAGGAGCTGTAAGTAATGAACTATAAGTGCATCAGTAATGGCAAAAACATCTTTTTTAAAACGTTAGTTTCTCTTACTTACATGTAGCGCTTTTCTTGGTGATTCCATCTTCTTTTTCGTACTACGCCCTCACATTTCCCCAAAATCCGAGAAACTAGTGGTTGTATAGTTTCAAGTATCCTTTTATACTGTGCGGTCTATCCGTCATCCATTTTTTATTATTTGCTTAGAAAAGCAGCAGTAGCAGTACACATAGCGAGTGTGTAGGAGACGGCCAGCTATTTTATCCAGTAAGTATTACGTATGTTTTAGTGATTGTGTGCGGTCCACTGTGCGTAATAATGTAAATACACACACAGAGAGAGAGAGAGGCACTCCGACTCCCCCGCTTTCATACATTATTTGTTCAGTTTCCTTTGCTGTTTTCCGTGTACTTCCAGATTTCTCTTGGCGTACCCTCATGCATACCAAACCAGCCGGACTAACTTTATTCTTCTATCCTCCAAGACTTTGACTTGACTGCTTCTTTTCATAATAATTTCAAATTCCAGTTAGCAAATGTTACAACACACAAACACAAGAAAAAAGTCACTTTCTGTTAACAACCTACTCTATCTTCAGTCAAGCTCAAGGTCTCCAGACTCAAGTAGAATGGCAGAGCAAACACTGATTTTATATTAAATGTATGTATTTATATATGTACATAGCTTTACAGCTTTACAAAGAACGAAATAAGAGAGGCCTTGGAAAGCCAAATGAAAAAGGGCAAAGGAAAGATTTTCGCTTAGATTTAGATGCAAAGGTTATTTTCTCTTTGAGAAGACCCAGAGTTTTCTTTATTTCCTGTCTGACTACTACCCTTTTTAGTCATTTATATTGCATATGACTGGAAATCTTAGATGAATTTTGCTTTTTGCTTGCTTTTGTAAGAAATTGTTGGGCCTTTGCCTTTTCCTCCTGAAATGGAATCAGGACTTGGTTGGATGTTTGCCTGCAGCAGGTTAAGGCATTGGCTCTACCAATTGTTGCGGGAGAAGTGATGATAAAGGCTAAAACCCGCATTGTGTGTGATTTGTAAAAGGACGCTGCTGTGAGAGTAAGAGAGATTTTCTTTGGTTACTACTGCTGCTGTCGGTACATTTTATATGACCTAAGGGAAACATGGTGTATTATACCAAAAAATTCGGACAAAAAACTTACAAAAGCAGAAACTTAACACGCGCCCAGTAGTAAAGCAGAGATAAAAGGACAGTTTTACACACCACCGTTCTTCACCAAGAATCACGGCAGTAGAAAGGTCGTGCAAGTTGGGTATAACAAAGCAACGTTATAATGACAGTAGAGGTATGGTATACCAGTGCATTATTTGTACGGACTACCATCACCGTCAGCAAAGAAACTGAACTTTGGTTTGCTTCCCTCTCTCTTTCTTCGTTACTTCTTTTGTCGTAGGGGGAAGTTGCCGTAAAAAGTTTAACTTCCTTACAAAGAAACTCCAGTCTTTGTTAAATTCATGATATTGTAATCTAAGATGCGTTTCTCCGTTAATTAATCCATTATTTATTAACAAGCCATTAGCCTTCCACCCAGTGCATGTCCGGCATCTTGTGCTACCCCTCCCACAAAAAAGTCTTTGTGAAGCTGTGTGTGTGTGTGTGTTTGTCTGTGCTTGTGCGGGAGACATTTAAATAGGGACGGACACACAAACATCCACACACACGCCCAAACATGTACGGAATGCATGCCGGAATCTCTTGTTCTTGTCGGTTGAAGGACAACAATGCAATGGGGGCGAGAGAAAAGTAGCAACAAGGAAAATGGTTGGGAGAAAGATGGCTTTACCCGTTTACAAAGAAAGCAGACTTCATAAACTTTTCATCAGACGTTTTTTTCCTTACTGCTATTTTCTCACCAGTCTACACGTGCCAGACGACATGCCACAAAATTAAAGTTTATTTTGGGCTAAATGTACGTACAAGGAACATGGAAATGGTCATAGCCATAGTCAAGGTTTTAAAAATGTGACACTGATAGTTTGCTCCCATCCATTTAAATTGCAGTCATTCCTTGACTTTGCTTGTTTTACGTTCGTGACAGCACTGAGGAGAAAGCACAATGATTTTTTTAGTACAGTGCCACATACACCGAGCCCAATATGGACGTCATAGCTTAGTCTGCAATTGACGAGAACCTTGGCCCACCTCAAAGCCCGTTTCATTGGGCATCAATGATCAAGGCTTGAATACATATTTTTCTATAAACAGGTACTACAAGACCAGATAATCATTTTAGGGTTGAAAGAAAAACAGCGTCTGTCCCCTTGCATACAGCGCTCACCAAAAAGCAGACATTTTTAGGACTCTTAAAAAGCTTACAAATACACTTGTGGAAAACTGAAAAGTTGCTTATGCACAAACACAATGTTAAAGCCGTTTTCACTTTTCATTCTTCCCTTCTTTTTGAAATCCCATTTCACTTCGTTCAAGTGGAATGTTCACATGAGCAGAGAAGGAGAAATGAGAGACGCGTATCTAGGTACTTGCTAAAACGTACGTATAACCGTATTAGAAGAAATATTCAAAAGCGTCAAATTTCTTTCCTCAAGCTGTATTCCCTGCTGGGTGGAAAATTCTTGCTATAAAACATCACAGTGCATCTGTACAGTGTGTATGGAAAAGGCCTTAAAATATCGCATGCTGTTACTCTTGTGCCTTTTACAACGTTCCTGTCATACGGCTCCATACATACACCGCACATACATACATAGATTTTACGCACGTTGAAAACGTGTTCAATAAACACTAGATCCCTCTTTAACTTTCCTCCAGTGTAACTTGTGGAATACGCAAGGTTTACACATTTCAGTATAACAACAGGACTCCTATTTTTAGCATCACCACTATCACACTGTTCGTGAATCCACTCAAGTTTAGGGAACGCCACTGGTTCTTGCAGAGGTGGTGATAGAAGCAAAACCCAGCATCAAAGCAGTGGGTAGCAAGCAATCAAATGAAAAAATGCCAAAGAGGCTCTACTCAACAACGCATGCAGTGATATTACTTACTCATCGTACCTCTTTTTCCCTTTTCTCACCAAAGTTGTTGTAAACACGCATACAGATAAATATTCCGTTTATGTATTGCTCGTACTTTGATACGCTCTACTTTCACCATCACCACCACTCAAGTAGGCACAGCTACAGGCATCAACAACCAGCCACCACTACCTACTCAACAACGAGTGTAAGTGGTGTGTGTGTGTGTTTGGGAGAGAGCATCTCACTCTTTTCCCCTTTTATCTTGCATTTCCGGAAAAGATGAGCCATTTTTTTGTTTGTGTATTTCAGTCCCAGTTACCAAAACAGGCAGCCAGCATGGCTGCAGGTAAATCGCAAAAAATGTTCGCTTGGTTTGCTTTCTAGTTTCTCCCTCTCCTTTCACCACACTAAACACACATACTGTGTGTTTGTGTGTGTATTTTCATGTGTGTCCTGTTTCTGATTCAAAAAACACCTGAAACTGTGCGTATCTTAGTAAGTATTCGTTACATTAACGGTAGCGCTTAGGATCACCCTATAAAAATGCCAATGGGTCCGTTACCCAAAATCTATAGTTNCTGTTTCTGATTCAAAAAACACCTGAAACTGTGCGTATCTTAGTAAGTATTCGTTACATTAACGGTAGCGCTTAGGATCACCCTATAAAAATGCCAATGGGTCCGTTACCCAAAATCTATAGTTTCTTATACCTGGACTGGTTATTATCAGGTAGGACATTTCATAAATTTATACTAGATACGATGTATCCTCTCAACTGGCACACAGGCGTTTACTTCCTCATCACATCACAAAAATGATTCAATTTTCGCCACTCATCGATGTATCATTCTCTATGAACCCAGTAAATGTCTACGGCAATGGTAGCATATCTATAGTCCATTAAAGTGTCATACTTCTTCCCATTTATTTTTATGCACAACCCGACTAAAGCTAATACTTCAGGAAAACAGATGAAAGTCTTACAATATTACAAAAACTATTTTCCCGGGCTATTTGTGCAACGCTACAAGATCTTTAAAAACTTTCGATTTAGAACAGTCTCCTGTTGAGGGTAAAAGAAGCAAAACACACGATGACATCCTCGGCCAATGTTAATGTCCTTCTGCTTTTGCGACATTAGAATGTTGACGACAACGTGGAAACAACCTATGTATCTTTTCGTACAAAATGGAGAGAGAAAGCACAGACGCCTTGTTTTGCAACAACTTCGACGACCCTACTTCCGTCTGGAGTGTGGATAACCAAAAATAAACCTGTACATCTTTATTTCTTCTTCTTCTTCTCGGTCCGATCGATTGCTTGGTGATTGCTTTTCCAAAAACATTTTTGCAACAAGAAAGGAAAATGTCGGTTAATGGGTTCTTCTTCTCGTTGCTTCCCCATCGTCTATCCTTTTGAATAGGTAGTCGTCGTAGTCATAAAATGGTGTATCAATACACAAAACATTAAAGTGTACCTCCTTCCCGGGGAAATAGGCATGTTTTGCAAAAAGGGAAAAGTAGCGCACCTTTTCTTTCGCAACCGTGTGGCGAGTGATAGTGGTAGGGGTGGTGGAGGCTAGATAGATAGGTAGGTATTATTATTATTGCTAACTGCGTTTCATTCATGCTTCTACCGCTCTCTCCTCCTTACTGCATTTTCCTCGTGACTTTATTCCAGAGATGTGGAACGTACACTGTTTACCACTACCCCAACAAATGGCATGGGTGATTTTTCGTGGGATTGTTTGCAGTCAATCACTCTGGCGGCGTGGTAGTAGCAGTAATAGTTGTAGCAAGAGTGAGTAAGCCATAAAAAGGTATTTTGTTATTTTGTTGTGCCACATCTAGAGCCACCGCCGCTAGTACTCACTGGAATGGGTACTAGAAGTGACTAGAAGAGAGATACTATAACGTGGAAGGAAACTGACTTGCTTTGTGAGATGATATTGGTAATGATCATGATGATAGCAGTGGCGGCAGCAATAGTGATTCTTATTCCAATGATTTTTGAACAACAAAAGTTTTTCCAGCGTTATACAAGAAGGTGCTATTGATCGCTCTTTCCTTTACGTTCTTTTAACAGTATAGTGGCGGTAGTAGTAGTAGTTGTAGTAGTAGCAAGAGCAAAGAGTGGCTTAACATTAACGTATTCTCCGCCAGTCCATATTTGCAGTTGTGGTGAATAGTAAAGAAAGGTAAAAAGTTATCTTCATTCTAAAAGTTCTCTTCTGGCTTTTTGCAACTTCTTGAGAAACGCTTAGTTTTCCTCCCCAATCGACATCCCTTTCGTTTCCTATGTTAACCCATATTTTATCTTGGTTTGTCGGATCTCTTCTTTTCTACCTCTCTATCTCCAAAAACATGGTCGGGCGGTCGTCGGCAGAAACCCGGTTGAATAGCAAAGTATATTTTTTTCTTCTCCAGAATGCGGTGGTCTTGCAACCATATTGAGGGAAATGAGCATATGTGTATGTGTTGCACCTTCTGTTATATAATCACAAGGGCTGTATGGATATGTTCTCAAATTTACGGAAAGTCAAGAGGAATGGAAAGCACATCATTGTCAAATGAAAAGGGAATGCGATGGCCGTACTCGTACTTTATGTACACTTAAGTTAACGTTTTTGTTCTTTTATTTATCTTCGCCAAATTGTCCTACATACGTACGTTATGGGTACGTACGTGAAGAAGGCTCTTCAAAAGTAATAGTTCACTCTCTGTCTAGGATGCCTACTTTGTTGGGTGAAAAATTTCACAAGAAAGAAATATCCTCAAGAAATAGATATCTACAGCAGTATACACGATGATAATGCAAACTATAGTACCACGTAACGTACCTGAAACAGGGAACTAGGTCTCAAATTGGAAAATTCCATCTGAAACAGGTTGAGTTGAAAGTTCTGATAAACCTCAATGATTTCCAATTCATTAGAGGAGTCCAGAATGTGCAAAAAGATTTTGCGAACAAGCTGGCTCCTTTTCCTTTGTTTTGTGAAGCGAAACGTGTGGACATAATAAATTCTAAAAATGTGTAGCTGCCTATGCAATGGTTTTTAAAAATTAGAAAAATAGTTTGTACCCTCATCATTATCCCATCACTTTTCCGATTAGGTATTCCACATTGACATGCAAATGGAAGATGCCTCCATATTTCTGTAGTTTATGAATATATATATTCCTGGGGCTGCAGTCGTATAGTTATCCCTTCCCCTTTGCACTTAATAATAATTGTCATGTCATATCACCAGCAATGTTAATGGCTGCAAAACACATAATGAGCAAGACTGAGTGGATGCTTTATGCTGATAATCATAGTAATAATAATTTGAGATGGCAGGATGTCAGCACAGATAACAAGGTAACAGCTAGTCTTTCTGCCTGTCTGGCTGGGGGTAAAATAAGAGGGTGAAGAGAAAAGTCGTCTCTCTCCCTCTTTAACTCACTCACTCGCGGAGTTTCTCAATATCCAAGTGTCTGTGTAATGTTTACGCATCATGTGTGTAGAATATGAGCAATGAGCATGCATCCTTTTTTGTCGGGAAGCTGAGGTAAAAATGGTAAAAAAAGAAGGACTACTACGTTGGTATTACAAAATATTCCACACACCAACAAGCCAACAACATGCACTATTGCATCACGACCTCCAGCAATAACATTCCTCATACATGACAAGTATGAACCGCGTACCTATGATATACCTCTAAAGAGAGAATGGATGAAGTAGAGTGTTAATGTAGTTGTGGTGCGGTGGTGAGTAACTCTACGAATATCGTATCAGTGTATCTATGAGTCAGAAAAACAACCGACTCTTCTTCTTTTTTCATTTTCATGAAACATCCCACTTTGTATTTTGTCAGCTTGATACAAAAAAATCAAGCATCGATGAGTGAGCATCAAGTAATTCAACCTCGACCTTCTCCGCTTACCAAAAAATCGTCTGCCCCAAAAGATGGGATAAAAAATACAATTTTTTGGAAATATTCAACGAGAGGAGAATTGAAACGAAACATCCCCCTTGTAACACCAAAAATATCATCTCATTATGCCATCTCCTAGTCTTACGTTTTTTACACGTTTACCAACACTTACAAAATTTATAAGAAAAGGAGAAAGGGAACTCACTCCTGCGATCCTGTAGGAAAAGGGGAAATGTATTTAATAAAAAGTGCAATTGGAACTTTATATGTGTAATTTCGTAAGTGTACATTATATGTACACATAGAGGCTACCTAATACGCACCTTTTTATATCGTTTACAAGACGATGAGCTTTCAGGGGGAAATTACAAAAGGGACAGATACACAAATGCATACAGTGGGCCACAAGACAATCATATAAACACACACGCACACACTACACACATGTGAAGTTTAAAGAAGAGCACCAAAATTATTATTAAAAAAGGGGAAGTTTTTTAGCTGTAATAAATTTCCCAACTACTCCTTCATCTGTGTTTAGGGGC
>JAHZNE010004511.1:0-39635 GCA_027744055.1 Callyntrura sp. NNG-2020 | reverse complement strand
CGAGGAAAGTATTGGTAAGTTCTAAGTACTTTTAGTTAAGAGAGAGATCCAATAACTAAATAAGTTATACCTCAACTATAAAAATATTTAAGTTTAGCTCAGAAAAGTATATATTTTACTATAATCAAAGTTCATTTAGGCATGGTACTAATATAGCTATATAAAATATAATCTTCTTCCTCGGTCACATCATGTCTTGTGACATCATCAATTGCGACAGGATATTTTCTTTAAATAGTTCCCGTTTCCCCATTTATTACTACGCATGCTAATTCAACGAGTTAAGAGCATTAAACGTCCAATACGACAAATTGGGTAATATTTTCTTTTGTTTTTCCCTTTTCTTGTTGCGGAAGGAATGTTGATTATGATAATCCAGAATATATGTAAATGTCGGCAACAATTTCTTTCAGAAATCGTGTTTGAATTGGATTGTTTTTTACGTTGGTAATCCGGATCAGCTTTTTTGTCATAAAACATTCATTGTTTTTTTAATCATTGCTAAAACAGGGAATGACTTACAGCTCTCCTAAAGCTCAAGCTATCTGGCCCAGCGAATGTATTTCCCACAGACAGCTAGCAAACTTCTAGCCTTTATTGTCATCTCTTTCGTCGTATTTGTCAAAGCGTTTTGGCTCAACAAAGGTCTTACAAAAATTATGCATCCCGATATCAACGAGATGAGAATACTTACACATTATTATTATTATTTGCTGAATGAGGACAGTATTAAAATAACTTTTTGGGTTCCATAATTGTTCCTTTTCTTGAATAATAACGTGCAGTAATGTGTAACCGATCTCATTAGAAGTCTGTCTCACGCTTCTACGTTGCTGTACATGTACATACTTAGACCCAAAGTCGACAAATATTGCAAACAGTTTTTCATTACTCTCTGGGCTGGTGCTTGAATCGTCTTTGTTTTTTTTTTTTGCGTGATCATTTTCCTTTTCGTGTTGTGATGTGAAGATTAAAATGACGCTCATCATCACCAACGTCCTACCAGCAACAAACAGATTTACAGCAGCATCAACGACTTTTTTTTACATACACAACAGGTAGGTAGCTTCCACGATTCATACACAAACGCCAATTATCTATGGAGAGTCACACTGTGTTATGACTACATTAAATAATAGAAGCAGTAGCCGAATCCGAGACACCACCACCGTTTTCTTGATCAGTTTGACAGAAGATTCAAATCTTGATAAAATTTTCACCAGGGTTTGCCAGTGCGTTGTTCTCTGTTTGTGACTAAAGTTCTGTGAATGTTCTCTCTGGAGTAATAAATTCAAGTTTGACTGAATACATGACACACTAAACTCCAATATAAAGTTGCTTTTAAAAATGTGATACATAGTTTAAAAGTTACAGTGAGCTTGTTGTTGCTGTGAGGGTGGGTGTATCTTGGTCAACATGTTTTTTGTTATATAATGAAGGATGTAACAGATAACAACAATTATTAAATCAATTCAAACATGCCATTGTAAGGGGTACATGAATGGTTGAACGTTAAAAGTCATTTTATAGTTCATGTAAGCCATCCCACAGTTATTTCGTGCACTACATTTCATGAAAAAATTAACAACGTAAGAATTTTAAATTAAAAGTGATTAATAAGTGAAACGACTGAAATATATTCCAACCACCTATACGAAGTATTGTTTTATTGTGGGAATATGGAATGAAGTACGACGTCGTATGCGTGAAGACAATAATTATTCCACTAAAAATTTACTGTGGTGGCGGAAGGTTTTCGGAACGGCTCATGCAGGCAAGCTTGTTTCATTTCTTAATTATCCACATATATACGCAGTCGTGTCGTGTGTGACAATTAAAACAATGTGCACCGGATATAAACCTTGGGTAATACATTAATATATTTTATTTATACAAGGTGACGTATATTATGCATTGATCTGTGGAACTACAACTCACTCGAAATCCCGTTGTTGACTCAATCTGATAAAGAGTGTGACGTAGGACATATTTATGAGTTATTCATACTCCTAACCACATAAAATTACGGATTAACTTAAGAATTAATTTATACAGAATACAGAAAAATATGTATTTTTGAGATCACAACCTTGTTCTAAATTATTGTTTTGTCGCTTCACTAATTAGAATATAATATATACACAAAGTATCCGATCCCAGTCCCAAAGAATAATTCCAAGCACATTAGATGGTATCAGTTATACTATAATGTACGATAATGACTAATGACGTATTTAGCAGGCTAAAAAATCAAAAGCATAAAGGATTTGATCTGATAAAAAATAGAAACAGGTAGGTATTGGCGAATACGAAAACCGATGCCATTAATAGATTAAGCAGAGGTTATAATTTTGGAAAAAATAACGTGGCAAAGGTAGCTTGGGAAGCAAACGTTTTGGCGAATGAAGACAGCGAATATTCATGACACGTATTTCATATGCTACTGCTGTTTGCTGGTAATACCAGACATAAGTGGTGGTGGTGGTTTTTGATTTTCTCTTGAAAGGATGTAAAACAGTAGGTATGTATGTAGGCATAAGGCATGCATTGGAGTCCATGAACTAAACGCCACCCACCATGCATAATCGCAAGTTGTGATTTTTGACGAACTGCTTGTGGGCATCCTTTTATTTGCTCAAGTTACTTTGCTGGAATCAAAAAAAATTTAAAAAGTGCTGAATAATTAAGTAAACAAAAATGAATTCGTGCTTCAACAGAATATAATAAAGCATTTTATTTTTCTAAGTAGCTTGATTATTTACTTGTCCAGATAAAAGTACAAAGGCATTATAACGAAAAAACGTGATATATGATGATGCAGGAGAAATACATACCTTAGCAATCTTAAAAATATATTTATGAATAACCGCCGTAATATATCCCAACGCGATGAAAAATATTTTATCTTTTGTCCAAGAATGAAGCATAGATAAGAGATATTGCAAATTGTTCACTACTACAGCTTTGCTTATTGCATACAACAACTGAAAGCTCTATACAGGGTGGGATAAACTAGCTATCTAGCTAGCTGACATTAGAGTATTACGCACCTTAAATTTTTTTGACTGAACAGTGACACGAAAATAAATATGAAATGATTGAATGAGTTAAATGCTTTTCTCCCTCTACTCTCTCTACTCTCTGATACCGCCATGCGTCATAAATGGAAGTATTCTTGCTAATTTAAAAGCAGTTTGAAATTTTCAGTCATACGATATAATTAAATACCAGACCTGTTACCCAGTCGGAGGGTTTTTTTCATGTTATATCCAGGGGACAGACGGACAAAATCGCGTAAATCATTATGCCTTCTTGTTTTTTTAATCTACGTAATAGAACAAATAAAATAATGGCAAATTTGCACTTACTTTGTACGACGTTATGTAAGTAAAACAAAACGTCATTTTATTTCAAGAGCTGCTTTCATTAATGGTCAATGACGAAATGGAGAATTCAATGTACACAAACTACTAATTAAATATTGGAAGACGTGGTTTGAGATGATATAATAACTTTGTGCTGCTTGGAGAAAATTTCTGGCTCAATGCAATAGAGAGGAAACGACGATGACATTGCATAATGATATGAAAAATCTAAACAACACGTGCAAAAAATTATCTGTTCTAATGAAGATAAAGTAAGGCATGAATGTTGAAATGCGACTTTAACGTTTAATGTGTCTGTAAGTAAATATTGTTCAGTTTAAATGTTCTATTTTCAACTCAAGTGGGTTTCGTTTAGATAAAGATTCTCTTGTTGTGACAAGTTTTAGACATCACATGAAATTCAGGAGTTTCGTGAGTTTCGTCTGGTTTCATAAAATTTAGCATTTTGGCACTTTATTGTCCCTGGGCTTTGGGCTCCAACAATATTTTTTGAAATTTAGGATTGCCATGCCATAAGTTATTTTTATAATTTTCACTCCCAACCGGTTAATGACTTACCAATTCTATGAATTTCGGTATGACGGAACAAAAAGAGTGAACTGGATTAGTACTCTGTTGACCTATTCTGCAGAGCAATGCTGTTTGTCCTACTGTTTTTGCTTGGCAAACACTAACACTATCGCGAAATTACTCAATAGATCAACGTAACCATTCTCCGTTCAATCCATCGACATTGTCTAATGATAAGATAAGGAATACCGGACCTTAACAGAAGTATTTAATATTGTGGTGCGGTGCGGGTACGATTGTGTTGTGTATGTGTGTACTGTTGTTGCATCTGAATCAACCTTACGCGTGCTGCTACGTGTAGGTTCAAGTATTTTTTATTAAACTCGCAAGTAATTAGTTGACAGTGGCTGCATATTATCTCGGCTTGCGTCATGGCTGAATATTTGATAACCGAAGCATTCTAGGTAAAAAGTATACCCAATTTTGGCAGCCCTCGATCAAACAATGAATACATGATTTAAATACATATAGACAGTTCTGTGACATGCGACACTTGACGAGCTTGTTTCTTTTATCTTGTTAAAGGTATGCTGTCCAAGGAGTTACCTGATATTTATTCTCCCGTGAAGAAATATTCATAGCACACAAACACATTTTACATGTTGATCAGGAATAAAGGAACTGTTCACGTGTGTTAATAATATCATGGTAAATCACCCATTCAAATTCTAACTTACCTCTGCTTATAGCTGTAGCAGTTTCACTAATATTTTTAATTATTCAGCCGATCAACTGGAAGTTTTGGCAGAGAAAAACACGTAATGGTCATCCATTTCGAAGAATTTATAAAGGGGATGTCCCATTTTTAAAAGACCCTGACGGGAAACGTGGTCAGCGCAAGTCTGCAGCTTCCCTAAGACCCAAACGGTCAGTGAGCGGGGAGAATTTAGAAGACTCTAAGCCAAAGTCTGTTCGTAGACAATCCGTTTCACGGGAGGCGATACCTGGTGTAGTGCAGGATGTACCAGAGAAGTTTCCTTCAAATTTTATCATTACGTCAAGGGTGATTACAGATTTTTAATAAAATTGATTATGTTGCATCAAGAGCATTCGTCTTTAGTCCAATAATTAAGGTAAATGTAATTTTATCTAATCGCAGTATAATATATGGAATTTCATCCCTAAAAATCTCTTTGAACAATTCCGAAGAGTAGTCAACTTTTACTTTTTGGTGATAGCGTTAATTCAGGTGCGTTTCATTTCATTATCCAGTCGTATTAAATGCTAAATAATCAGAGATTCAATTATCGAGCTATTTTTTTTGCAGACGAATATAGACAGTCCAGTTCATCCAGTTACTGCTGTCACGCCTCTAGCTTTTGTAATATGTGTAACGGCTGTAAAACAAGGATACGAGGATTGGCTCCGGCATAAAAATGACGACATTGTAAATAATCGACCAGTGAAAGTTGTGAAAAATGGACGTATCGTGGTAATGTACAATTAAAAATGCTCTTTTCCTGTATTACTGCCTCCTTTTGAAAAAATGTATGTATAAAAATTGGCTATCTATTTTAGCAAGTAAAATCAAAGGATGTTCAGGTCGGTCAGATAATCAAGTTGGAAGCAAATGAACAAGTGCCCACAGACATATTGGTTCTCGGTTCCAGTGACGAATATTTACGATGCCAAATAAATACGGCCAATTTGGACGGAGAAACAAATTTAAAGGTGCCGAACAAAAACCACAAATTGTAGTTTACATAAGACGCGAGTTAATTTTTACAAAGATTAAAATATTTTCGGGCAGTTGAGGTATTGTCCGTCTGGCCTGCCGCATTTCAAATCACCGGAGGACTTCAACCATTTACATGTAATCCTGGAATGTGAGCATCCCTGTGAAGATTTATACGAGTTCGGGGGATCACTTCTACTTCCTGCAGAGAAACTGGCGGAAATGCAATGGTCGCCCTCGGATGCAGTGGCAGTTGATGAAAGTAGCAAAGCAATTGATCCTCAATCAAGCAAGCAGGATCACATCGAACATTTAAAAAACAGTGGACTTGTCCGCCAAGGAGTGACAGATTTCATTTCGATTCCCCTGTCCATGGAAAATATGGTTTTGAGGGGGACTCGGCTAAAAAATACAGACTTCATATACGGAGTTGTGGTGTACACGGGAAGCGATACAAGACTAGCCAGAAACTCTGAGAAAACTCAAGCAAAGTTTTCCACTGTGGAAAGGTTAGTTTCAAACGACCTTTGTTTAAATTGTGCCATTTTGAGATACGATGTACTTATTTATGTGTTCATAATTCACAGTGCTGTCAACGTGTATTTAATTTTCTTCATTGCCCTTCTTATCTTAATGGTCATTCTTTGTACAGTAATGCATTATTGTATAAATTGGTATGGAATAGACGGTAGGAACAAATATTGTTTATTATTTCTCATGAAAACTAACGGTTTTCGAAACAAAACTACATAATTTTTGTTATTATGTTCTCAGGCACCCCATGGTATCTTCAAGGCCAGTCTAAAGGGTCATCAGAGATATTTCAGACTGTCGCATCTTTCACTGTCCTTTTTAACTACATCATTCCAATATCTTTGTACGTTACGATAGGTAGGTATCTAAATTTTGCTTATAAATCGTTTTGAAATCCAACTTTTGAATCGTTTATCTTAAAAATTGAATCTGCTTCCCTAGAGCTGCAAAAATTTATGGGAAGTAAATTCTTTGTGTGGGACAATGACATGGTTGATGATGAGGGGAAGGACCCTCTCTGTAACACATCTGATCTCAACGAAGAACTGGGTCAAATTGAATACTTATTTTCCGACAAGACAGGGACTCTCACTCAAAATTTAATGCAGTTTCGTCATTGTTCAGTGGACACCAAACGATTTGAATATCAGTATGATAATCGTCTTTACCCACTGAGATTAAAAGGTGATGCCCAAGAAGGTGGTCCAGTAAATGTCGTAACGAACAAGGATGTTCTTCACTTTCTCCGAGTTTTAGCGCTTTGTCACTCTGTACAAGTAGTGCCAAAAAGAAAACCAAGCTTTGATATAGCTGCTTCCAGTTCGATTATTGAAGTTATGCTAGCGAAGAAGGAGGGAAAGTTGGAACTACCTAATCGGAGACAAAGCTTAGTTACACCTGAACCTTCTATGAATGAAACGACGATTTTTGATAGTAAGGAAAAAGAATATCAGGCATCTAGTCCGGACGAGAAGGCTCTGTTGGAATCGTGTGAAAAGTTAGTTCGACTCATAAAACATAATATAAAGTATTATAAATAAAATATCTCTTTGTTCCATGACATGTTTGAAAATATGATCATAATTATATTGACGTTATTCTAAAATAGGTTAGGAGTGGTCTATATTGGGGAAAAGGAAGACCTATTGACCTTGAACGTAGGAGGAACCATTGAAAAGTTTAAAAGGCTGATGCACCTAGAATTTGATGCAGGTACTTCCTCTCTAAAATTTCATTCCTGTTTATGTTTTTGTATAAAGGTAAACTGTTTCTTTGTGATATTCGGATAATAACTTTATAACTAGTTTATTGTTATTCCAGATCGAAAATGCATGAGTGTAATAATAGAGAATAATAAAGGAGAAATATGGCTGCTAACGAAGGGTGCAGAGTCCAGCATTATCCCAAAGTGTGACGATGGCCCAACACAAGAAACTTTGAAACATGTCATGGATTATGCATTGGTAGAGAGACATTTTATAGTTCGAGTTTTGTTCCTTTTGGTGTCATGAATAAGTAATAATCATAAATGGATACGACTCTTTTACTGAAAGATGGGACTTCGAACTCTAGTTGTGGCTCAGAGAAAACTCTCACAGAAGGAATATGATGCGTTCAACGTGGAGTTGCGAGCTGCGAGACGGTTAATTAAGAACCGACAAGAGAAAGTACGTGAGGTCTACAGTAGCGTTGAGAATCATTTGACGTTGTTGGGAGCCACTGGCGTTGAGGACCAACTGCAAGAGGATGTACCAGAAACCCTACAAGCGTTTGCGGCTGCAGGAATTCATGTATGGATGTTAACGGGGGACAAATTAGAAACAGGAGTTAATGTGGCTGTGTCATGTGGACTGATTACGGCGTCAACAAAGCAGTTCATTCTCAGTAAAACAACAAATGCTGCTGAAATCAAGGAAAAGCTGGAACAGTTTAGGTATTTTTTACCAATAAATAAAAACGGTTAATCTCAATTAAAGTAGAAAATTAAGAGATAACACTGGGCTATTTTTGTATTTGGATTACAGTAAAGATATCGACCCAACCGATAACACCTGCTTCGTTGTGGATGGAGAAACCCTTGCTGTAGCATTTAAAGAATGCAGTGACCTTCTGAGGGACGTCTCAATGAAAGCACTTCGAGTAGTATGTTGCCGAATGGCTCCCCTTCAAAAAGCTCAAGTTGTGCAAATGGTCAAAAGTTCCCCGGCGAAACCTACATGTTGCGCAGTGGGAGATGGAGCTAATGACTGCGCCATGATATTAGCTGCACATGTTGGAATAGGTATGTGAAATGCTACACAGAACTATACTCGCTCTTTATATGCAAAATAATTTATGTAATCATAAGTCAAAGCGTAAAACTTTGCATAAATCGTTTTATCAGGAATTCTTGGCAAGGAAGGAAGACAAGCCGCTAGATGTGCAGATTTCGCATTGGCAAAATTTGGATTTTTGCGCAAGGCTATTCTAGTTCACGGACATTGGTATTACGTTCGCTTAGCTAACTTGGCAAACTACTTCTTCTACAAGAACGTTGTCTTCGTTTTCCCCCAATTTTTCTTTTCGTTTCAGTCAAATTTCTCAACGCAGGTATGTGCACAATCTTTTCTCCGTTTAACTAACTTTGAATTTTTATTTCTTTAACTAAAGTATGCGTCATGGGCACTTTTAGGCTATATTCAGTGGACTATTTCTAATGAACTACAACATTTTCTTCTCATCATGCCCTATCTTCTTTTATGGTTTAACTGAACAACCATATCCCTCAGATACACTGATGAAGCAACCCCATTTATACAAAAAAAATCATAAAAATTCACTGATGACAGTGAAAAATTTTATACCGTGGCTTATAGCCGGATTTTGGCATGCCATTGTCTGCTATTACATGGCCTACTTTTCTTGGAACAACTTTGACAATATGAACGATGTCGGCTCATTTGGAACCGTTGTATTTACTGGGGTTGTGATAACATCTAACTGCAAAGTGGGTAACCTTCTGGAACACTTTAAACGGAAATACATATATATTCTCATCATTGTATTACTGTATTTGTGGAACTTACGCTTATTTTTTAGATGGCCGTTGAAACGAAATATGTGACGCTGTGGTACGTGGGTTCGCAGTTGTTTTCATACCTAACGTTTCTCCTCATAACATCAGTTTATTCAGAAGCCAACCTGTACGTGTTAGCCTTTGGCTTAACTTGCAAAATAAGATTTATTTTTAATAATGAATCCGTTCATCATTTGTATGGTTGTTGATACTAAACGTTTTCAGAGCGGTGCTAGGAGTTAATACGGGCGACTTTCATCATGTGTTCTTTACCATGCTAAGTTCTGTAAACTTTTGGCTACTAATGATCCTAGTCACTGTCATATCTGTTGTACCGGATATAACATTTGCAGTCATTAGGCAGTCCTGGAAGAACGTTATCAGACATTTCAAGACATTCGGGAAGGTGAATTTGTAATTTAACGATACTTTTACTTCAACAAAATAAAGATGACTAAATAGCTTTTCTATTTTCTATATATAAATACCAGTTTAGCTTTTATAAGAACTCTTTATATATTTGCAATATTATTCTATTATCTATTATTAGCCTCTCATGCGCTAACCAAAACTTTTGCTGAATTTCCGCTTTTATGTAGATTAGAAGTAGTGATGAGTCGGTCGGTTCATCGATTGTAACTTGATGACACACGCAATAAGCTTTAACGTGTAATCTCACACTTGCTTTACTAACTGATATTATTTCTATCTGCCATTATTTCATTTTTGCAAGAAATTAAGAGTCAATTCAAATAGCATATTAATACATTTTTACAGGATCATAAGTGGCTGAAACTGAGGCGAAAAAGTATCCCTTTTCCTACATTGCTTTTTACCAAGCGTTCTGGATCGTTGACGATGTCTTCTGCAACAATTAGTTCGTACATATCTAAGTCAAATGCGTAGTTTTAATGCACACGCGACACGCGACAGTTTACTATTATGCTCTCTTTTACAATTTTAATAGAATATTTATTAAATGTGATATGTGTATTTTTTAATTGTTATTAATGTTAGCAATGCATACTATAATGTTACCAGTAGTCTATATGTTGGGTACAATATATTTTGTCCTCTGACTAGTAAAGCTATTAATATTCGCGTGATGAAACTAGGTGGACCTGATTCCAAAATATTTATATGCATAGGTATAGGATGATGACTAAGTTTCATGTTTATCTGTGATACAATTTAATCGAGCAACTTCGTAATGCAAAATATACAATAGATAAATTGAATAAAATTAAATATTTTTTAATAAACATTGAAAAATATAGCTCAAATGTACAAAATTTTTAAAGTGTGTCATAACTGAACGTATTGAATTTCCTCTACAAATAAAATACCCGCACTGCTGCATTTGCAGTGCCAAGAGGTGCCTAACGTAAGTGAACATTCCTAAAGTATTGGTTCTCTATAATCAGACGCATGTGCCAAGAAGTAATATTGATTATTAATTACTGTATTTACAATTTGTTTAAGCATACTAATCTCAAGCATATTTAAAATGAACTACTCTTGAAAAGCCAAAGCGTACGATTTAATCAGTTTTACCATTAATGTCCTTGTGGTAATCTCACCATTGACATTGAAAAGGAATACATACATATATGTACCTGTAACTCATTACGTCTTGCATTTGAGTTACTCCTTTTATGTTTTGTTGATGGTAAGTAAGTGCGGGGTAACGTGGTGTACTATTTTTTTCATTAAAATAAAATCTTCACATTATCTTTCATGAGCTTGTCCATCACCTTCAAATGTCTTTTGTGTGAAAATTAGTTGGGATGTGTGCACACATACCGCAGGCAGATAGAGTAGCATAAACCTAGGAGCAAGCGACGCATCCTTTTCACAAACGATTCTCAATTCTACAAATGGTATGTAGGTAATAGGAAAATAGATGAATTTTATTTCACATGCCCAGTACTGCTGCAAACTTCGCATTTTAAATTACGAGTTTGGTCAATTACAATTAAGACTGTGAGACAGAAAACTACCTATGCACCCTGCCAGGTATGTCCTGTGTTGGACTGTCTTGAATTCCATTGTCTGCATTACTTGCCCCTTTTCAAGTATCGTAAGTGCCAACTGGATATTTGGTACAACATATAAAATCTCGTCACAGTTCCGTCTACGCGGGGGAGACTACAAAAACTTGACGTATACGGACTAGAAGTTTCAAAGTAATAACATAACTGTGCAGGGCATTGGTGACTTGCTTCAGAAATGAGGAAGTACCATCAACCATGGTCTCGGTGCAGTACTGCTTAACGATGTCCTATAGGTGGTGTCTTGGTGATGTAGGCACGTGTCTGGTGCCCACAAAAATAAGCATTGACGTTTTGGGTTATAATGTTTTAGCACTGCTGATGCTTAAAAAATTAACGAGCACCAATTAAGTCGGCGCCCTGCACAGCCGTAGAAAATAGATTGATTGGATCATCTGCCTGCGCAGTGCACACCTGCAATTGACCAGTTTCGTTGTTTAGTGAGATTGACAATGAGGTAAGATGAATAAATAGCTTCAATACGACTGCAGGTGCAGGTACATCGAGTACACACTTACCAAAATGTTTTATAAATACCAATTACGTCAATTAGTGTGTCCTTGTAATAGTACTCATTACTACTAAGGATTATAAAAACGCTTCTAGTGGACTCGCAGTCGCAGTCAGTGTTGCACGGGGCGGTGTAATAAAATAACATTCAACATTCCCCGTACTTCACCTCCTCAGCCCTGTGAAAGATTTGGTGTTTTTATATGCATTTTTAGTATGCAGGGTGGGATGTAAATGCTGAGTTAGGGTCTTCTAGTATTGCATCAGAGGTGCAACTTTTTACACACACATTTTAATAATGCGGTGGAGAAACCCTATGTTCATCTAGTTCTTGTTCTACATGTGGTAGGAACGTATTTATTTTCAATTTTTTATTCTTTTTTCCCGTGGTAAAGATAGCATATATTTCTTACAACTTGTCTCACGTTATGTTTCAAACAAAAAGACATTAATTATGACGACGTACATATGTAGTACATACATACGCACGCCACGAAGTTCAAAGTTGTACATTGTCTGGCACAAAATGCATTAGTGCGCAATGAACGCTGACAAAGGCTGTTAGTGACGCCACGCAATCGGAATTGTATTTAAGATTTCTGTCCTGGCTTTACTACCACAGACTAATGCGGCGGTGCATATATCAGTAATCATAATCATAGTAGTACTAGATAATAGATAACACCTTTGCAGCATGTGTATCAGCTATGTACGATGTACGATGCGTTGTAAAGTAATACTTATTACATATTCGCATATTTTGTGCATCTCGGTGTACTAATAGTTCAAGTGAATCTTGTTTGGCACGACAAGTTGATTGCGTAAGCAAAAAAACCCAATGGAACTCGCATAGTATCGCTGCTTGAGTTGTTCCCGTTCCTTTGCTTCTTCCTTCATTCCATTCACAAGCCAGAAAAGGGAAAAAATTTTATTTCATGGGTTTCTTCGTAGATATGTATGGAAGTAAATGGCTACTCTCCGAGTTCGCCATCGCCAGCACATTCACCCTCAACTTAACCAACTGATTTTATAGTATATGGTATAAATGGTATAAATAATGCTCCTGTTAGACTTATAACCACATGTATCCGCACGTTTGCCGTATATGCCAATAGACCAGTCCCCACTCACTGGCCAGGTATACGCATATTCTATTTTTTCATGTGCTGTTATGTTTATGTTTCTAGAAAATGTACTCATATTATTTTAGAAACCTCTGCTCATGCTGTGTGTGACTAAAATTCAGTAAAATGCTCATTACTTTTTAAACATATGCTTACTTTCCCCATGTTTTATTTCTTTTCTAAACTTGGCGTTTCATTTGGACTGTCTTATCTTTTTGCCATGTTAGTTAAGAGTGGGGAACACAAAAATACGAGATATGCGTATTTCTTGTTTTCCTATATCCTGTGCTTAATTAATTATTGTAGAAAATGGTGGTGGCACAAGTATAGAAAGTAGCAGAAAATAAAAGCGACAAATAAAAAAAAGAACTGCTACACAAAAAGCATGCACGCGCTGTTGATTTTGTCGCTATTAAAATGACTCGCGTAACGGAATCGTGTAAGTATAAGTAAGTATTTGGAACCTATCCAACTATATAAAAATAGGAACATTTACGTTTCACCCCAGTAAAGTGTATTAGAGAAAAATGTGTTTTAACTTTCTCTATACATAAATTCATCCATGTTTGCTTCTCTAAGTACTTTGTTGCTACTTCATTCATCGAAGTGACAAGCAGTACAGTCAGACAGACAAACCGATGGTGGACATAAGTAGAAGATTCTACAATACCTATACATGGCATGAAATAACGGATACGAGAATTATAATAAATGCGGGAAGGGCAGCAGAGGAAACGATTCGTCCCACTCTCGATTCCGTTTGATTAGCCCTGACTATATGCAAAGTCATGACTTTCGTTCAATGTTACTTACGAATTTCAGATTTGAAACTGAATACGTGTACAAAAATGACGCATGCATTTGAAGGATGTAAAAGGAGATAGATAGGACTATCGATGAAGTTCTTCTTCCTTCAGAACTACAAAAGTGAAGTTTACAACGCTCATTAGTATTGCGCTTCTCTTGAAACTGCTGGGATTAGTGCCAAACAAATTGAAAAAATTGCTATCTATCTTTAGTTATTACAAATTTACAATCTTAAACGGCAAATTATATATATACTATATATACGCAACGTAATGAGCTCATCTTTCATGAATCTATATTTTATAGCGATTCCTTTACTGAGAAAATAAAGTGACACGTTTTCCAGGGATCAACTAACTGATAAGGAGAAAGACACAGGAACAAGAACAACGTCGATAATGCGTTCAAATAAAATTCATAAAATCTTTGTTGGCTTTAATGATGTCATACTAAAAATCCTCATTTTTTGTACCATTTTGTGTGGAAATTACATAAAACAAAGGACTTTTTTGAGGCACTAAGCAAACGAATGATAATGATGAGCATGGTCAGGACTTGTGACTGTGACACATACAACATACCATCATTCACACGGTATTTATCAGTGTGTAAGTACAAATAGACTATTTATCGTCTAAGCATAGACATACATTTCATTAATACTTACATTTATGCTGTTTGTTAAGCTTGTTCCTGATTGTGTAAACTACGATTACTCCGCACTGAATCAGTCGCTCAACTCACCAACTCCCGGATCAAGTTGAAAATGGAATAAGAGGTGAAACAATTCTCAAACAAAGCCACATTCCATATTTGTAAACTTTAAATAGGTATTACTTGATATCAGGTTGAAAAAATCATGATATATACCACAAACCATAAAGGTAATGCGTTCAAAATGCGGGTTTTCATTACTTTCATTTATTTCAACAAACCGTAACATCATACACACTTAAACTTAAAGCCCGTGTATCTAATACCTAAAAATTGTTGAGATATGTAGGCTTGACTATGAGTAATTAATTTGATAAGTCAAATTGATAAAAAAAATCGTATCAGCAGTTTTCATGTTAAATGCGTCGTAGAACAGCCTTTGGGTATTTGGCATTATTAAGTAGATTTTGTTGGCTTATTGTGCATGACTAATCGTACGCCGTACGGAGGCATTTGTGTGAAGTCACACACAAACACACATCTTGACTGACGGCAGCGGAGATGCTGCCAATGCCAAAATTGAAAAGATAGACAGAGAATATATACAATTACAATAGACAGAGGCAAACAAACAATGTGACTTCAGTGTTATCATATCATTCATTCAGTTTTCAAAATGGTTTTTTACATATTTCATATGCGCATCTATATTAAAAAGGTACGTGTATGCACATACGACAATAACAACGACGACGATAGATAACTGTACACAGGATTCCGGGTTGACGAAGCCTCAGAGATTCATCATAAATTCACGAGACTTCGACTTTGAGTACGACCAACGAACAACGTAGTGTAATATATGCGTACAACAAAACATCCTATACTGAAAAATAAGCTGTTGTTGGAGAAGAGATCTAACAAAATAAAAAAGTGTAAAGTTGTTGCTCTACATGCAACCAGCAAGCGAGAGCTCCCCACTTTTTCCCCACCAACACCACTACCATGATCATTAGTTAAACTTTTATGTACGTTGTTGTAGCATTTACAATACAGCTAAAACACAATACGAATACGACCGAAATGGTATGCGACACTACATGTGCATCAGGAACCCGTCAGGATGACGATGATGATCATCATCACATCATCAGATGGGGTAGATGTTTTTAGGCTTACCAGACATATGTACTTTACATTTTTTGTATAGACATGCATGCATGTATACATACATGTGTGGATTATAATAAGTTTTGTTGCTACTTGGATAGTAAAAAATTAACTCTCGTACAGTTTTATATACGTGGAAAATATATATTAAGCTTATAAGTGATTTGTAGATAACCAATTTTTACTGCACATGCTGCTGAGGCATTTCGCATTAAGCGTTAGTCGCAGTAAAAGATCAACTTTTTTTGGTGGTACATTTTTGAAGGGAGAAAAAAGCACAAAAGTAAGGGAAGTTTAAGAATGAAAATCTTTCAATTCTTTTAATTTTTAGCATCAATGTGCAAAAAAAAAATTCACAGCAGCCTTGTGAGTTTGTGCATAACTGTGTAACTTATACTGACAGTGTACGTTGTGAGAAAAATGTCGAGGGATATTCCATTTTACTTATTATTGTGGATTTTTGTTTAGGGAAATAGTTTAAACTATTGTGTGTTGTGGTCAGTGGTGAAGTAGAGTGTCACAGGAAATTACTGGCGTAATGTTACCAATTTCAAGGAAAACGACATGCTTATATATTGTTGTTGGAATCAGAAATATTTTTTTACATTTTACTCGGCCGTCTACAGTTATGATTGATGTATAATAATGCAATATTGCTGGGATTTAATATAGTTAGTTATGTTGCTGTAATGTGGAAATTTCTATGCATGAGATGCCCTTCACAGTGACGTACACATGTGGAGAGAACCTTATGCTTGTGCTGGTGCGTCGTGGTCAATATATGTTATATATGTCAATAACAGTTGACAGTGATTAGACTATAGTTTATCCATTCATTAAAGAGCCACAAGTCTATCATAAAATCGGCTACTGTTTTGTGCTACCACGAGCATGTTTCCAACAACATTCATTTCCGAAAAAGGCTAATTTTAAGTGAGAACTGTGCAAATTCTACAGTGAACAAGCTCTTTTTTGACGAGTCGGATGTCGATAAATAATTTATAAGGCAAGACAATGTCGTCGTCGTCGTCCGTGTACTTCTTTGCGACGTTAAGAAGAAAAAAGGATAAAACCAAGGGCGTGGCTCAGGGAACGGTTTTGGTTGCAGAGTCAAAGACAGAACCACTTTTCAACTCCACTCCAAACCTCCACAAAATAAACCCTGTAGTAAAGCACACCGGGCTTCCCAAAGGAAAAGAAAGCACGGCCGTGTTCTACCCGGAGGAGGATGTTATTGAGGAAGATGACAGTGGTGATAGCAAATATGACGGGTTTAGTAGTAGGAGGAGTAGCTCTGCTGCGGCGGAGGGTGCATCTCATGGAGAGCATCATCATGGGACTCGAAAGCTAAACCATACTAAAAGTAAAGGGTCTTCGGGATCGTTAAGACATTTTGCTTCGATGATTACCATGTTTGGATCATTGAAAAGGACAAAGTCATCAAGGAAAATGGCGTACGGATCTTCTCAGGTTAGATCATTTAAAATTTTAATGTAAATAAAAAACAAAAATGGCGATGTTTTGAAACGTGCTTTTGAAATGAGAAATCTTCAAACAGAATCGATTATAAATGTATGTTCTAGGCAAGCGCAGGATAATTGTCTAAAAGGAGAACGCAAATTAATTGTGTATCTAGTAAACATTGTTACTGCCAAGCCCATTAATAGCTTAAACACATGTCTATTTTTATAACCCTGTCATGAGCATGCGATTCATTACCGGCGGCTTGTATAGAATAGAAAATTAGTTTTATTTGACAAGTTAATTAAATGAAGTGGTTTACACCCTGCAACACGCAAAGGGCAAACATATTCCGGAGTCATAATAAATAACTGGAAACTTGCTTGGAAATGCAACACCACATCTGGATAACATTTTTCAAAATTATTTTACGATAGATGGGCACATCTGCAAGTGCTTATTAAAAGTTAGGTTGTAATGATGAAAATTTTAAGTTACATCGGTTATAACAGTAACTGATATTCAAATATCCATGTCCGTACAAACGATGTTATCAAATGGATGTTAAGTGAGCATCTTATGAAGCGGATTAAGAATACGACCGCGATGTAATAAAGAATAAAAACAATTTTGTACTTTTCCCATGCGGGATTGCGATCATTTCACTTTCTTCTTTTGCACGCTCCAAAACAAGATCTTAAATGGGGTTAACCAAATAACAAAAAACAAATTTAAAAAAAATGTCGCATACTTTGCAATACCGAGAAAATCAGTCAATCATCTCTGCTTGCATGGTTATCTTAGGTACACCGTCTTATTTACAATTCCCAGTGTATGCCTGATTGATTGCTTTTGCTGGTGTTACAGAGAAATGCTTTTGATGAAACCGACATCTGGCGCTGCTGTGCTTGTAAATACTCTGTCATGGGTTATGTTTAGAGGCACATTTGTGGGAGTGGGAGGAAGGCAATTTGGTTGGATGTATTTTACAGTGAAACTACTTACTTCAAGTTTCATCAGATTTGAAAAGGATTAACTTTTCGTAGTCAATATTAGTTATGTTGTACCTTGAAATTTAGGTACCTATGTGAAATTTAACAATTTGTCATAATAAATATGTGACAATGTGACTGTCCTGTTATCTGAAGCTTCTAAATATTAAAGATTACAGATAGCACACGTATTGTCTGATCTGCCATATATAATGTTTATCTTACCGCAATTTGGGACTACACATCAGCCTTGTTTGTATTATTATTGGGATGTAGGTATACGTACATAATCTACCTATTGAATTATTTTATTATTATCCTATTGACCAACCCAATTTTTCTCCTCAAATATAGAACGCAGCTCGTTTTTCACGTCAATTGACACGTTCGTATTAGCGAAGTGAAACAAAACATACCTTCTATAACCTTATTGATACTTCGTAGTTCGTATGCTGCAGATGTGGGAGTAGACAACAGAATTTACATGTACGCAGTCTAGTCAGAATTGGGAATTAAAGTTGCTCCGGATAATGACGAAGCAAGAGAATGTAATTATTCTTCCAAAATTACTAAAGTAATTTGGGTAGTATGGTCGGGAGGAATGAAATGACTAAGTAACTCTGACATAGTACTCCTCTCTGCTCCAATACTATTTTGTGTAATTCTGTCTATTCTCTCTCTCTCCCTCCCTCTATCTCTCTCTTTTGTTTTGTTAATGCTATGCTTGAACTTATGAAGTTATTGTTATTACAAGATGGTTAAATATTTTGTTTGATCCTAACACGGACTTGGTACAGTTTGATAGGTGCATAACATTCACTGCAATGATCATGTTGCTCTGTGTAAATATATGTTTGCTATGATCTCTGCTGAAAGCTCTCTAAATGACATTAATTGGAACAGCCAACACCATAACACAATAGGAATACGTGCATGTATTTATTCTTATAATATAGAGAATTAGGTATAAATGTACCACAGTTTATTTTTATGAGTACTGTGCAAGCTATTTTTGTAGACAAGGACAAAACTAATAAAAATAACCTACTTATAAATATATATGCATATATGTTGTAGTTATAAGCATGAATAATGGAAACCACATAATACGGTTAGTATTTTGACATTAAGACGGTCGTTGTTGCGTATTTAGTAGTATTGATCATCATCAGAACAGGAAGAAACAATATGGCAGAGAAATTAGTAGACAGGATAAAATGGTGTTGTGTAGTACCTACACATGATGAGTCATCATCGACATTTTTGTCATAGAACAAATGTATATTGTGCATGTTCACTTGCTCATTACTGGGTATTGATACTACTGATACTGATATATTGAAGATCTTCATAGTTTATTATGGAATTACGAATTTTTACACTTCGTGCATGATGTCATTGCACCACACTAGTTTAAAGGAGTAATCAAGTATTCTTGAAAAACAATATTACTGTATTTTAACGGGAAATATATTATTTACTTTTTAAAAAGGAGTTTGAACAAGACAAACGTGACATGTCGGATTTCATGAGAGACCGTGCAGCAGGGAAAAGTCCAGATCCTGAAGACCCCTACCACTCCAAATCTAAATTGACCAACAGCAGTACCCACAGTACTGACTCAGATATAAACAGTGAAAAAAGAGTAGCTCAAAAAATAAAGGGAAACATGGAACCGGGTGTAAGGAGCAGTAGCAGCAGCAGTGACGACGACGATAGTCGAAAAAGTTTTACAGAAAATGACAATACTTTTAAAAAATCTATCAGCCCGGAGAAATATGACAGCGAACACGAGCACAATTTTGATTATACGACGACCAAGTCGGAGGAGGAATTGAAACGTACAAAGCTAATGATACAAGGAATTAAAAAGTTCAATATGGACCCGAAAAAAGGAATAGAATTTCTTGTGGAACACGATATTTTGCAAAATACTCCTGATGATGTGGCAAAGGTTATTTAACACAAATTGCATTAAGCATTTGACAGCATATAATAATTGCGACATTGCGAGCGCGATAGTAAGTTCATTCATATTAAAATTTTCACATCGTTTGCATTCAATCATATATACCTTTTTTGCTTTCTCGTGGGTAAGAGTTAACAGTGAAAGCTAGCTCGTAATAAATTTATGGTTCTACTTATATTGCTATAAATATTTCAAAGCTAAAAATCATATTGATGTTATTCATTTCTTAGGACAAACCCACAGTGGAACAATTTATTCGAATGAACAGGGATGTAGATTGTGGAAAGTCATTAAATAAAGCGTTCCTTGTACACCAATACAATTCAATTCTAACAGAGCCATTTAAAATTCCTCCAGAAGATGCCAATGACCTAGTTTTGACATTTTTTAATCCAAATATTGAAGGTGAGTACCAATAGATTTTTTAAAATACCTTAAACAACATTTGTATGTGATCAGTTGTAACTTAAATAATTTTGTTTAAATACTTAGGGTGGCTTTGGAAGCAGGGTGGATATAAAACGTGGAAAAAAAGATATTGGTAATGAATAATACGATGATATTGAAATTGACTACTTGTAAAGAGACAGCTTGAGCAACATAAAAGAAAAATTATTTTATATTTACAGGTTTATTCTTAGCAATAACTGCCTATACTACTTTAAGTTTACGACAGACAAAAGTCCACGCGGAATTATTCCTTTGGAAAATGTTAACGCAAAGGAAGTGACCGGCAACAAATCCAACGAATTGTTTCCATTCATTTTATTTAAAAAATCATCTAGATCTATGCCATCTGACATGATCAAAACCTGCAAAACTCTTTCGAATGGTAATACTGTTCTCAGCCAGTATCATACAATAACGGTGGCTTCCATTAATCAGGAGGACAGGAAAAAGTGGGTTCAGTCAATTAATCAAAACAACTCTAATTCGGACTTTTATGATGTTCTTACTTTGAAAAAACGTGATATGGAGGCAGCACGCCAGCAACACCCGAAAGGTAAACGTCAAGAGCCACATCCTGAGACCAGTAAGGATACCCGCACACCAATTCCCAAGTCTTTCATCAGTCAGCCATCTACTGCACCTGGTTTTGAATTTAAGGACAAACTACCACCGGAAATGCTAACACCTGCAGGACCACGGAAAGATCCCAACAATTATTTTAAACATAACCCAGTATCGTCTAGCCATGCCTCAATTTCTTCCGGTAGGTCTATTGAGCCGGACTCTTCATATGGTTCCTGTTCTGACATAAGTCGTTGTAGGTCGGAATCCAGGATATTAGAGTGTTCTCACGGGGGATCCATATCGTCTGTTGAGCATGACACAGGATCTCTTGGGTCGAGAATGGTTTTGGGAATAGAGGAAAGATTCCACAGAGGAGCCATCTCCGACGTTGAGTTAAGAGAAGTCAAATTTGACGCGTCTAAAAAACTATCTGTAATTGAAGAGTCACAAAATCAATCCGACAGAAGTTCAAGTTGTTCAGGAGCTAACAATTTACACTTAGAGGATGGTACCATCGTTTCACATCCAGCCGCCTTAAAAAATCGAAAACGTAGTGATGAGGATGACCCTCCTACTGAAAATAAGAGTGAAGAAAATGCCTTAAATGACTGCGTAACAGGTGCTCGTTCCAGTGATAACAAAGATTGTGATAATTTAAAGACATCGTCAGTGCACAATCCATTTTTCAGTACTAGTAGTGCTAAACATAAAGTAACCTATGAGCTTTCTCAAGATGTCCAAAACAGTGAAAATACTATTGATGGGGAACTTTCTAGTACAACATTGATAAGATATTCCAGATCGGGAAGTATAGAGTCTGATGTATAAGCTTCATTGTTTTAGTCATTCTATTATTTGTTTTCTTTGACAAAATGTACCTAAAGTTATCGTAGCAGTCAGTTCAAAGAATTTACATCTATTAATGTAGAAATTAGTCTGGTGTAAGAACGCAAAACCTGTCATATTTAATATGAAAAGTAAACTTTCATTATCTATTTGCAGTGTTTATCCGCATGCGGACAAAAACCAAAAAATACTGTGTAAATTTCCTATTCTATTACTAGTGTGTATGTGTCGCAATTTTTCAGCTAATAAAATTAGCACCTTTTACAATATATATATGTAACTTTTACCATTTCAGAAAAAGTCATCCTTTCGGTTATACATGCATGATTGTTTTAGCAAAACAAATTCAAGTATACAGATTTATTGACGTGTCTCAGACGAATTGAACAGGAAAGTAACATTTGACGTGAACAATGCAATTAGCGCACAGACCGTTTGAAAGCGCTCATTAAATATTTACAATTTCGTAAATGTCTGTAAAGGAAGATATTTTTACATGCATCTCATAGAACTAAGACTACATTCACCATTTAACTCTTGATACTAACCAAATTATTGGCACCATAGTTCAAGACAAATATAAACGTTAGTACTTACATACAAAGGTGGGTCTTATCATGGGTAGGTTGATAAAAATTAACAAAGTCCTACTCATTCTAACGCATAAATGTTGTACTTACTGTAACGAAAATTACTTATCCTCATGAACAAAAGTTTACCGCTTATAGTAAACATAAATTAATAGACGATACGTAGCATCATTGTAACGGTATGCTAATTCCACGGATGGCGATTAAACGAATTATTGCAGGTATAACGCAAGAGCTGGTTGGTTATATATTAAAATTTTAACGTTTTAATCTTCGGAAGTTTCAGGAATGGAAATGGAAGCCACCAATGGACTTGCATTTATTCCGGTAAACGATCCTGACATATTTAAAGGAGCAAATGCATTGGAAGATAAACGCCGGTGCTGAAATGTTAAGGGCTGACTCAGACGGGAGTCTTTTTGATGGTAGTATTCATTGAAATCCAGACGAAAACTTAGACATTGTAGTGTCAAATCTTGCTGACGATTAAGTACCAATAAAAATGTGCGAACGAGATCCTAATAGAAAAAAGGAACATTTAAATGACTCCATAATCTTCAATTAAAAATTAGAATTTGCTTAGAAGGTTTAGAAAAAATTATAGTACCTGAGTTGTCGTGTATAATGTTTCAATCTTTCCCTTTGCTTGCATTACATAGGACGCAAAGAATTGTCGTTGTGCGCTACGAACTTCTTCTGTGTTTGGCTGAAGAGCTTTCCTATTTTTAACTTCAACATCTACACGCTCATTAAACTCGGTTAAAAACACCCGAAGCTCATGTACACTGTCGAATATACCCCTAAGTTGGTTTAATAAGTCGCGACTGTCTGGGTCGAGTAGAGATCGCTTGAATATAGTGTCCAAAAACTTTTGATGTGATTCGATAACCTCATCCAAATCCGATGCCTTCATCACCTGGATAGTATTCAAGAAAGTAGTACCGTCAAGTTTCATTAAGTATGGGTACAATCACATTATCACATACAACAATAATCTCACTCTGTCCCTCTAAATGAAGACCAAGTTAACTTACATCATCCATCAGTTTTTCCCACGCACATTCAGTAGCTTCAAACATAATGTAATATTGCGTTTGATGAACAAAATGAATCATTTCTGATATCAGTAGCTGAGAACGATGCAAAACTGGCGCAAGTTCTGAAAATTACAGCAAATCATCCGTATCGATTGATTATCATTATGTACTGTTTGATTTGATACACATTTGAGAATAAAACTTTTAAATTTTCATAATAGTACTAGAATGTTCATGTACCAGGAATCAGGCGAAGATATTTGAAAAGAACAGTCTGATTTTTCCAAAGTGTAGATAAAATAATTTCGATTCTCTTAGTGCGCCATAGACTGTTAAACAACTTATTGTAATTGATCATGACATCTTCCGTAAGTACCTAAAAATTAAACATTTAACACTATATTTCTTCTGATACTCTGAAACGTAAACGACAAATAGTAATACAAATAAACTGCTCTATGCCTTTACCGTTCCAATCGGTCCATGAGCCTTATAATCTAGACAGAACACATCCCAACCCAAATCTTTTTCGCTTGAAGGAAGGATACGAGTATCCAGACGACTTAATATGTCTTCATTTTCAAACTGCGCATTAGTTGCACGGACAGCAGATTCTAAGATTGCAGATATATTGTGATTGTAAAGCTTGGAAGCTGGTTTACTCAACTCGTCCCTGGAATCACACATGAAACAAATTTAACACGCATTGCCAAAATGCAACTCATTTAAACATAAACATTGATTTTCAAAAAATCCATACTGTATCAGTTCAAGGAAGTATTGGATGAAGTCCCCTTGACCCAATAATAGGTAATGTTTAATTGAGTTTAAGTGATCCAGGAGCTTGGAATCGTCAATCAACACTTTTAGTACTTTCTCAGACGTTGTCTTGTACGACATCTCAATAGCATATTGAATCGGATTATTTTCTCCACAAAACAAGCTTTCAACTAAAAAACAAAAAAACGATTGTAGTAAATACTTGTTAAGTTGTTAATTACTACGGCTAGCCACCTTTATCCAAAATTAGTGTTATTTTACCTTCCCCAGTTTCAAGCAACGCTTTTACTTCGTATCGCCCTTCAAATTCATCTGTATAATTGCAGATTTCCTTGAGGAAGTTAATATTTTTTCCAATTGCTAGAATTTTTTCCGCTTGTCTTATAGATATAAACGAAGGTAACATCTCAGACCTAATAAAAAGATGTCAAAGTTCCATGTTTATTTCATTTACTTTATCTGATACATGAACTATCATGTGTCACGTTGTTTAAAAAGGGAATATTCACGTACCGGATTCTATACTTCAAACGCCATAGTTGTTCCCGTTTGCAAACGGGATCACCAGCAATGAAAAACTCATTGAAATGATCTTCCAATTCTCCATATAGTATCCATTGGCTGAGCATGATATAGAGAGGTTTGCAAATAATAGATAGAAGGGAAATTGTGAGATCTCTTACGATTGGATCGCCATGTTGTGAATATTTATAAATAGCCGAGCACAATTCTCCTCCGTGCTTCGCATCGCAACTCTCAACCATTCCTGCCAGTACGAGTAGCCTAGGTCGACATTCGAATAGCCAAATTGTGAGTTTCAACATTGTCATATCACCCAGCCTATCCAGCGGTAAATCTTCGCTAAGTGGTGTATCGACTACGCTTTGCTGAATCTACAAGTGAAATTGTAAGCATATCATTCTTGTCTACAGTGATTATGATTAAACAATACGACGTGCATTTAATCTTTTACTACGATAAGAACAAATCAGCCATCCTACTTTCTCTTGAATGACAGCCAGTAGTCTATAGAACTCTTGCAATTCCTTTTCGATAGCCTGTTTGAATCCTTGTGCCATTAGACCAGTTGTTGATTTTTCACAGTAATTTCTTATTTTACTGTAGCAATATCCCAACTCGCAAAGCTTCATGGTGTGAAGACGTAAGGTTGGATGAATAAATTGCTGTTAAACATTAGAGTTTTCAAACTTTAGTAATTCATACTTGTAATATCCAAACACCAAAATAGCTTACGCAAGTAGAAAGTAAGAGCATGCTTACTTTCGTTACGATTTCAAATGTGCCCTTTGGGGTTGATTTTATATAATTTCCATCAATTCCTTGTAAGATAAACACTATGTCGCGAATTAAATCTCGTTCCATGGTCTTAGTATTTGCAACTAGTAGTAATTAAAGTGGTTAAATTATTTTTTGGCTAAATATAGTTGCAATGTTGCACGGTAAAAATGAATTTTTCCATACATGTTTGTCCGGTACTTCCGGTTGACATTTTAAAGCTGGATGGGTGCACCCTCCCGGATAGAGAACTTGCTTCTTGCAACCTTCGAGAGTTTACGTACTGTTTCTGCCTGTTATTTGTATTAAACTGACCAATTGGGGTAGATGCAACTGCATGTCTGGCGGAACCACAGGCGGAACCCATACCACTCATCAGGTTGCGAGAAAATTCTTCTGTGGCTTTTGAAATTGTGGAAATCGATTGCCACGTTGGAGGACCACCGCTACGATGAAAACTGTCTGCTTGGCTGGATTTATCCCAGTCCTGTTCGCATCTTCTCCCAGTGTACGGCCTAGACAGCGAAGGAACTTTAGTATCATTTACTAAATCTTCAGTCAACAACTTATCTGATGTCCGATGTAAACAAGGAATTGGAGTAAAATCAATGTCTGTTTGGTAGGCTCCATTTGAGTTCTAAGAAAAGGGAAAATCCATTAACTACGAATTCATATAATACATTTAACAGACCAGATTTTTTACCAGAAAATTTGTAAAAACCCTACAACCTACCATAGCCGATGATTCTTTCGGCTTCACTTGTTGTTTATTATAATTGGAACGGGAAGTTCCAATTTCCACTGATACAACTTCCTTCGTGGCTTCACTTTTATGGTCAGATATGTTCTGATTGTAAACTGTATGCTGATTAACGTTGGCACTTAAAATTTGGGTCGGCTTTCTTGACGAAGCCATTGCCGCTCTTGTAGCTTCTTTGTCAAATAAATTGTACATCAATCCAATAATGAATTCGCGATTTTTAAAAAAACTCTGTAATGTTAGAAAGGCAATGTTTTAATTCAAATGACACTAAGCAAAACCAATGTGCATAGTAAAAAAATCTTTTCACGACATACCATTCCTTTAAGTTTTTGATGTAATTCAATAATTCGTTTAGCATCCTTGTCACGACCTTGCTTAATCAGATGAAGTTTCAGCCTTTCCATCCATCTTGTTTCATTGCAAATGTTTTTCTTTTCCGGTTCTACTTGTATCATCCAGTTGATTTCTGCTATAGCCCTTTCGTTTGGATCTGTGGGTTAAAAATCGCATTTTCATCTACACTGAACTTTTACGGTTACGCTTAGCCAGGACCCATAAACGGATTTGAATTTAGCCTGTAACGCACACTTACCATGACCTGTGATCGTTTTGTATAAGGACATCATGTATCGTCTGGTCAATCCTGCAGTTGTTGATGCATTTTCAAGAAGTCCAGTGCTGCTCGAAGAAGAACTGATACCAGGTTTTACGTCCATGAGCAACGGTGGATGCATTGCATCAGGCGGACTACCTCTTTCTAACTTCACAAACGAATTATTTTCCCCATGTCGCTTGTTTCTTTTGTTGTCTAAACACCCTTGAGTAAATAGCCATTCATTTCTGCCTGATGCAGCTTCCACTGATCTAGACGAAACGTGCATAAAATTTGTCCTATCCTGTGTCCTTCCGTCTTGCCCTTGACCCGCCATCGTAAATGCTAGTGTTAAATCAAAGTAAAAATAAATCCAAGATGCCAATTCTGTCAATTAAAATATATGCTGGCTTCAAAATTAAATTGAAAGTAAACTTACTGTTTGATAAATTAATTGACAGAATCTTCAATTCTCTATTAGCAGTGTATGCTAGGTTTGCTGAAATATCATCGTTGTTTTGTTACCTTAAACAGTAACTTTTGGAACTTTCAACTGTGCGTTAAAAACAAATGGATTGGCTAGAAAAAATGAAAAATTAATTTTTAATCTCACACAGTTGTCCTTCGTCACATTTTAAACCACTTCACTGATTACACTTTTCCATCAAAACTTCTTATTGCTATCGCGAGGTGTGTGACTGAGACCCCCTTTAGTCTCCAGTCTCGCCTGTCTGTTTTTTTTTCTATAAAAAATAACCTTTCCTTTCCTATCGGAATCTTAACATAAAACGATTGTGTAAACGAAATGTACTTCCTACTTTTTACAAAATAATACGAACAACGAAGAATACAATTTACACCGCAAGTTCTGCCAACATTACGAATTACGATGTTGTTGTTGTTGTGCTGTTGGTTCTGTGTGCCTGCTATACTCTTCTTTCGAGCAGCAACCTACAATTACAGCTTCCAAAAATAATATATGTTCCAGACGATGCTGTAAAATAGTACTCCCTCACCCAACACTAACAAGATGTAAGATGTAAGATATATTGTCACACGTTAATATAATCCTTCCCGATATTCCCGAGATGCAGGCAGATGTGACGGAGCTAGAAATTCGTAGAGTGTGTACAACAGTCACAGTGGAATTACGGGATGATAATAGGATGGAAAAATGTTTATACACTTCAAACTGACTTCAGCAGGGGACGAAAAGTCTTTTATAGGATTGCTGTCATTATAAAAAGTTTCTAACTCCCGTTCTCTTTCCTGATGAAGTGGAATGTGTTAAATCGTTCACCGTGTAGCCGAAATACCAAAAATTTCTTACAGAATGCAATGGATACTTGCAAACCATAACAAACAAGATGACGAGACGACAGTATAGTTCACGATGGAAGGAAGTAAGACTTGTACTTTCATTATGTACGCAAAGCAACACAATGTTTTCAACGGAGCTGAAATGGAAAGAAGGATGTTGTTGATATATACAAGTTGTGCGAGAGTGATGAACACAAAGGAAAAGAGACCTTGACTTGACGATGCAAAACAGAATCTGAGGAGCTCGTTGGGATTCGTTGCCGCTCTTATGTCTCCCACATTAGACTTGTGTACGGGTAATGTGTCTTTCGTCGGTGCGCATATATTTATGTTTGCGTACCATCATGACTGCATACTGCATTATCGTACACTGAAGGGCTCCATTCACATCCAAATTGAGTAATTTTCTATTTTGCTTTCCTCGCCTTTTCCAACAATCTCTTCCTTCCTTTGACTGCACCATCACTTTCTTAGCTTCCAACTTGCGTTTTTAACGTTTTTCAATGTTTTAAGCACTTCCAATTTGGAAGTTCCAACAAGAATTTAAAACCAAGATGTACATGTATCCAGTTCCATGTATGCTATGTCAGTTCCCTCCCATCTCATAAAAAAGCAATCAGCATCAGATTGAGATGTAACAAAGGAGAAAGTAAATATAGCTACGTATAAATAAAGGCTGAAAGTCACCCGAATTTTGTATGTGGTATTATGCCTATGACAAATATCCAAAAGTAATATTTTCTATGTTTTCACCAGAAAATCGTAATTTCAAATTCCACCCGAAAATCCTGTTTTCACTTGAAATCAAAATTCCTATATTTTCATACCAAAATCATCTTTCATTCATAAGAAACCCACCTGCATAAAGTAAGTATATCTGCGGACAACAACGCAACGCATATATGCACGTGATGATTGTGATGTCAATTACCTAACCGGGGAGCTATTATATTTTTACTACTAACTGCCAAAGCCATAACTATCGAAAACCAAATTCTGGGCAAAACAATGGAAAACTGCTACTCCTTCACATAATTTTCGACAAGATACCTTTGTTCTGTTTTTGTTATGCATAATGGATGTGGTGCGACCACCACATACCACAAACTTATAAATATAGATCAGCTGTCTTGTTTCAATTGGATTTGATCGGTCAAGAAGACATTCATTTGGTAAAACTTCTTCTTTTACTTTCTCCAATGATGAAAAATAAGAAATATTCTATTATTCGTTTAGTACTAATTATTATTAATTAATTGGTGCAGTGCGATACTGAATCTTTCCCATTCCGTTTACGTCACAACCACTTCAAGGAGACTCAACCAAAGAAGAGACCTAAAGGAAATGTGAAATGGAGACTCTCAAACCGGAAACGTATTGGATCGGTAATAGATGCTACAGAATCAACCCAGGCCAAACTAATCAGAGTCAGAACGTTTCAGTGGAAGAAGCGTCCGTGGACGAAAGCTGTAAACAAAGACATGACGTTCGGAAACCTTATATAGAAAATGATGAGTTTGCAGGTTAGAAAAATTAAAATATTCAGTCCATTTACTGTAGAGTGTAGAGAAATGAACGTTTTTTATATGTGTGATCTATACGGGTGATTTGATTGATCGGTGTGGGTAAAAAGAGAAAGTAGGACTTACTATGGGAGAGAAAAGATTGACGAATAGGTGGCCAACGCCGTACATTTAATTGTTTAGAACAGCATATTATTCTTATTGAATGAATGAATAAAAATGAAATGAATAATGTGTATCAGCCATCAGCATGTATTAGCATGTACCATGTCAAGAGTCGCAATATGATAAACAACAATGTTTTTTTAATTAAAACAGAACCTCCTGTAAATATGGATGATGAAATTGCGGAAGATTTTAATGAAATCGTTGATGTAACCAAAGAAGACAATGGCTTTAAAGTGGTATGTAATGTCCCCGCGTCGTTGTTTTCTCATATAATTGGCTCTAAAGGAACTGTGAAAAAGAGGATAGAAACGGAAACTCGAACACGAATATATGTACCTCGTCAAAATGAGAAGGGAGATATCGGTAAGTATTTTGTTTTTTCGAGGTGGTTTTGTTCATTTAAGCAAATGTAAATATTCTTTTGAAACATTGATGCAGCGGATATGGAAATTTTTACATAAATGTTTTTTCTAAGATATAACATCCATTGCATGTTCCAAAAAGATCTTTTTATATAAGTATATTATCTTCCCGCATGGGTACAAGAAATAATGGAATTTCCGCCGTCGTGGTAGTCAAATAGAGATAACCTTTGCAACACTGCTTAGCGTATGTAGGTAGGATATGTAACAACTTCCTTGTCCGCTATCCGGTCTTCCGTCTACTAGTTCCGATTGAAGTTTCCTGGAATGTGTATGAACCATTATTTTTTTAAAAATTGTATTAGTTGTAAGAGGACAGTCGAAACAGGATGTCATAAAAGGATATAAACGCGTGGAACAAATAGCTTTAAATGCCCGACAGAAACGCGAAGCCACACACTTTGTATGTTTTCCGATGAACAATGCTTCGGTTGTACAAAAATGCAAGGAATTTAGGGTATTATTAACTAACAAAAAGCAGTTATAATGTGAACCCATTTTAACGTTGTTTGTCTAAAACTACCTGCTTAACGGTACAACTAAATTTTTAAAATAACTTTGTCAGGACAAGGTACAACAAGATTGTGGAATGACATCGCGAGGCCTGGATAAAAGTTTGTTTCAAGAGCCGTCTAAACTGCACTTGACCATCTGTATTATGGTACTTTTGGATGAAAGGGAACGTCGCACTGCTGCAGATATTTTATCCGGAATGGAATGTGAAATACGGTATAGTAATAATAAATTAGTAAAAGAGTATAGCGCAATATGAACATATTGCTGTAAGTACATAAAAACGTAACACCTACTTCGTGTTGCGATCTCTAGGGAAAGAATAGAAGAGGGACCGGCAAAGCTTCGTATCCGACTGAAAGGTTTGGAAATAATGAACGATGATCCCACGCAAGTTCATGTTTTATATGCTAAATGCCAACCTATGGATGACCCAAGTGAAAATACGGTTCAGGATATTGCTGAGTTGATAAAAACAAAGTTTGTACAAAAAGGTTTGTTCCTGATATTTCTTTAAAAACGTATTACATATTCCATGTATTTTAGTATGCTTTTTTAAGAAGACGAATGTATCATCATATCATTCTCTTAGAGGAGCCGGCCGACTCACACTTACACTAGATAACCTTAAAAACGTATGGTTTGTTCCTTTGTTATCTGTAAAGGTTTAGGAATAGAGGCACGCGGAGAGAAGGTGAAACTTCACTGTACTCTGATGAATACTAGATATCGTGGTAGTGAGCACAATGCAGAGGTTGTGGAAGAAAATAAAAAACACGATGACTATGATAGATCTAAGAAAAGAAACGGCAACGGTGGATATTCTTCTCGTGAATCGTTCGATGCTCGTCCTATTCTTAAGGTACAAATCGCATTCAAAAGCATTAAATGTAGGTCAATTACGGCATGAATACTCATGTGGGAATTTGCAGGAACTAGGAACTCGCTATTATTCTGTATTTTATTGATTTTAAAATCTTTACAGGCGTATGGTGACTTTGATTTCGGTACTGTTGAAATATCAGAAGTGAAAATTGCCACAAGGTATACAACGGCGAATGATGGATTTTACAAATGCAACTCAACGTTGACTATCTAGCAGCGGAAGCAGCTCTGAAGAAATTAATTTATATTCATTTATTCAATGCCAATGAATTATTTATGAGGAAGTCATTCTAAATATAAAGAAACGTCTCTTCTTTTGTATTTGCCCTTGTCCGTTGTTTACTTTTCGCATTCAAAATGAAAGCTTCGTCAGGTAATAAAGTCGAAGTGCATTTCGAATGTATTTAAAAACATGCCGATAATAACAAAAATATTCTAGAATTGGTGAAAGCAAGACCCGTGACTCTGTTTGATACAATCATTTTAATGAACGATTTATTAAAGTCTCATTCGCAATCATGCAGTCAACACAACAGTTGCTTCTCTAAAAACAATCTCAAAACCAGAAACGTTTTTTAAAGAAAAATTCTTATACTTCAATAATACGTATAGAGAAATATGATTTCATTTAGCAATAAGATGTGGGGTGCTCTGTTCCTTGTTGGATTATTAAGTATTGTATCTGTTATTTCGCTTAAAAGCGATATGTCCGCAAGTCTGGACTCAGACATGATTGGCTCTTTTGCAAACATAAAAAGTTCCAGTTTCGAAGAAGAATATAAGCTATTTTTGGATGAACTGGAAAATGGGACTGCTAAACACAGTGAAAAGTCCAGAAAAAAGCGTTACGTATATTTAAATACAGAAACTAATCTGGACGTTGGTTACCTAATTGTAATTCCGGTTACTGTTGTAATACCATCGATGACCAACCTTTTTAATAACTGGCGCAGAAAACGTAGCGTGGACAATTTTAACTTGAACAGCACATCAGAAGAAGAAAGTTCTTTTCATCAGTCACAAGTGGATCGGATTTCTTCCTATTTCGACCTGATGAACGTAAGTCATCTAATTCTGCAAAGTAACAAAATTTGAACGGAATTTTGTGAATCTGAAACTGTATTGTATTTTCATTTACCTAGGTTCCAGAGAAAGCATGCCAATTGCGAGCTGTGTGTGAACTTTCTGCAGAACCATCTAACTATTTTCCACTTTCCGATGTCATTTTGAGCAAACTTAATGATCCCTCTGATACAACTGAACATGGCCACCCTCGCAACAGTAATAGTTTTACTAAACCAAGTCTGTTTCAGTTGTTTTTTCAAGCTGCTGACGATGGTACCTCCCACGGAAAGCAGATTTGCGAAGATAAGTATAGCAAAAGCTGCAAATATTCTATCGATAAACTTCTGAATATGCCAGTTATGAGATTTTGGAAAAACCTACAATCTCAGTTAAGACTCAAATTTGAAGATGATTCTATTGCATCAGCATAGTAGAATGAATTTCTGAAATGCAACGACAGCGCTTCACTAGCATTGGGTATTGCAATGTAACTATTTATTATAGCATAATAAATCAATTCGATTATCGGTGATTATACGTAGAATGGTGATTTAATTTACAAGATCTACTCTGCTGGCAATATTAAAATGTTTCATGGAGCTTGGATTTTTGCATTGCATTAGTTTGTCATATTCTTATAAAGTACACGTAGCACTAATAACCTACAGTAGTCACAGTCAATACACAACATTAATATAAATGACACAAGACACAATGAACATTGAATAACTAACTACATAACCGCACCACAATTCTACTATCAAACCATATAACTACAAAATAAACAAAAAGGTCATCCAAAAAGCGAAATGTGTAACAAAAATTAACATAATACATTTCTGCAAGCAAAGTTCTCGTAAACCCAAAGCTGACACATAAAATTCTGTACTAAAATTCGAAATATTCGGTATTAAGAAGATAGTATGTGCAATTACATGTTATACAATAACATGGTGCCATCCATGTTACACATTTTAGGTGGTGGAATAGCGGAATGATCTATTAATTGCGGTGACCATTGTCCAAAGTAGATATTAGGAGGAACACCCGGAATTCCACACCATAACTGCCCAGTTCCTTGATGCATGTTGGTGCTAGGAGGATTGGGATTGTTATAAAAAGTCATATTTTGCTGAGAATGCTGCTCCAAAGCATGCTTAAATGCTTGATAGTAGTTTTCTTGGACTTGTGCAGTGTTTGCAACAACACCTATACAAACAATGCGCAAATTACATTAAATATTGCAGACATGTCGTTATTTCTTACCTCAACGAAATGATCGTAAGAATAAATTGCGTACCTTGCGGGAGAATGGGCTGTTGTCGAACTGAGAAATTTGGTTGAAACGGGGCAAAAATTCCTGGTTTAATTTCATTGTGCTGTACTCGAGATGTTCCATCTCGAGTTCGTCGATGGAATGGTTGCTGCAAGTCATTTTTAGATTGCTGAGCTCCATTATTAAGCGGTTTAACCATGCTTGATTTAATAACAGAATCTAAATTTTTAAAACCAAATTAGATTCTAACATCAGATTTAACTTCCCACAACGCAGTTAATGAATGTCACACTATATATGACCACAACAGTATCTATCGGACATATTTGTAAAATTTGTAATAAAAATATAAAATGTACCCAAAGGTTCTGCCCAATCGACAGAAATATCTACTCCCCACATTTGGACTTTGCCAGAAACAAGCTTTCGTCTAGCCATCGCTGCAGTCCTAGCAAAGTATAATATCAACTCTATTTGTAACAAAATAGGATTAATTTGAGCCATGGTGTAATTCTAAACGCTAATCAGTCTCCTTACTTGTGGTTGCTATATTCAATGAATGCAAAGCCACGGTGTTTCTCATTTGCCGCAGTTGATTGATAAGTAATAACATTAACAACACCATCAGTTAACTTGTCAACTTGCTTTTTGATTTCCTCTTTATCTTTGTCTTTGGGTACATCACCGAAAAACAAACGACAGTTGTCAACAGATTTGACAACTCCAATTCGGCGTCCTTACAATATCAGTTTTAAAAATTATTAAAAATTTTTATACGCTCAATTTTCCACTCTTTGATATAACAGTACTAAATAAATACCTCTTCGAATTTCAAAATTGTTCAATTCGGAAACAGCTCGGGCTGCCTCTTCAGGTGTAAAATAATGTACGAAGCAATAACCACGGTTAGTTCCACTAAAATCCATCATTAGCCTCATTTCGTAAATCCTGCCTGCTTTTTCAAATACAGGAATTATTTCCGGTTCATAACAGTCCCGTGGCAGTTTTCCTACAAATACCTCGGATCCTGTACAATGAAAATCAAAACATTAAAATTGTCATTGTATTATGGAGTTTATTTGTACGAAACGTAGAAATAAGCACAACATGTAGGTTAAAGTAAGGAATCGGGATTTCATACTGCATCCCAACCAGGAATGCAGTATGGAATTTACTATATAAATTTTCCGCTGATGCAACGTAACGTCAACCCAACCTAACCTAAATTTGCCAACCAAAAAGATGCAGTATGGGAAATTAACATAGGGATGCAGTATGAAATCCCAATGTCTTACTTGAACCCAACATGTATATCAACTAATGTGTTCTATCATGTTTTTAAGAAAATCATGCCCTAGTCCTAACCGACCTCTAGGTGGTACTGCAATGTTACCCAACGGTGGTCCGTATCGCCTTTGTCCATTTTCCTGTGTTATGGGCATTCCAGTTTTCTCTGTTAAATTTTCTAGTGCTTTTAATTTCGATTCCTCAGCCCTTTCAACTTGTGTACATGAAATGCTCATGTCTAACGTATTACAGGTCGATCCCTTCATACATCATAACAATAACAAACATGTTATAAAGATTTTGAATATTTTAATTAAAATGCTGGTTTGTGACTTTTTGTATATACTGTATGACAATTGTGAAAATGTATGTTAAGATGTGTAAGTATTTGCATTAAATATGTCATTTAACTTTGTCAATTCTAGATATAACAAAACCATGTAAAAGGTGCATGTGTACTTACGTCATCTCCGGGACTTCTTATAAGAATTTCTTTATTTCCATTGTTTGCGGCTGCCGGTGGAGGAGTACTCATTCCAGAATTGCGGTCATTATCGCTTTCATTAGTTTTGCTGGTGGATGCAAATGGATTTTTCATTTTGACAGTATGACAGAACCTAGTCGCACTCCCAGGTTTTAGTTAGTGCCGTGAAGTAAACGAAATTTTGGAGCCTGTAAATCTTTTGAACGCAGTAATATTAACTTTGCACTTCAACTAATGACTAACAAACAGCCAATCTTATTTTTTCTTCAAGCAACTTTGACTTTTCCGACATCACAAATCGGATCTTCACAGTGAAATTCCCACACGCAAAACTATGGCTGGATGAAAGTGAAGGAACTTGTAAAATTGTAAAAAACAGGCTTTCAAAAGTGTAAAATTGAAGATTTAATGCATGCTTCAATGATAAAGAAATCTAAAATCAACGTGCGTGGAACAGACGTGCAGTAATCCATGCCATGATCAAAACGCTTGCTACGTCGCGATTTTCTATTTTCCAATGACAAAGACAAGTAGACTAGTCGAATATTGAATCAAGCAACCGAAAAGGCTAAAAGACGGATTTTATAAAATATTTACTTGCGAGTAGAAGCCTTACAAAAAACTTACTGGACGGCACATGAATAAGCCAAATTAACAGGCAACTGCAACTGGCAAGTCAAAATTGAATTGTAGAATTGTATTGAAAAATAACATTAAATTAAATTTAGCATTAAATAACAATAAAATATTGTAGAATTGCAATGAAATAAAATTAGTGATGTGGAGAGGGTAATATGAACAATAGCAACAATGCATATGTATGATGTAATTCAAGAATTTCCTTGGACGAACTAAATTCAATCTTTTTGAGAATTTCAGATGGCCAATCATAATTTTTCAATTTTAATTTATGAGAAGCAATAGTAGTGATATAAAAATGTCATGAAAATTGAAAAAGCAAGTGTACGGTGCTGGTACATATCATTAGAGGTGGAGGGGCTGCGCTAATATCAATGATGTAATGTGGGTGCATGTCCCTGGTCGGTGGAGTGGAAATGGACGTGGAACTATCCATATCCACTAGTAGTTCAGGCGCTCTCTATACTTGGACAGAGGAATCAAAGATTTTGATCGTGTGGTGCACCCAATGATACAGTTATTAAAATAATAGTACTTTTTTGCAATATTTTAATAAATCAAAGGCACGGGATATTGACATTGTATACATATTTCATACTTTTTATAGGATTTTATAATTTTTAGTACGAATTGAAGATTAAGTTCATTACTAAACCGGTCAATTAAAAAAAAGTAAATGTACACGGTACATTATGGCCGGCAACGAAAAATTATTTATCCATTTTCTAACTCAATATCTAGACCTACAAACTTGCCACAAACTTGCGTTGTGCTTGCTTAAACATTGCTTGTTTGGAAGGACAAAACAAGAGGTGGGAGGTTGGCTGCTTTTGTCATGAGATAACTCATGTCATGATTAATGAAAGACGTTGTAATAATAAGAAATATTTAAAACTGCTGAGTTATTAAACTAATATTTGAACTTCTGAATATTATAGTTGAACTGTGCCCTGTGCCTTGTCTATTAGCAAAATGATGTTTGTTTTTCAAACATATTGCAACTTTTGCAATGGATATCTTGCGCCGGCGTATTAATGACATATAGATTCTTGTAATGCATGAAAATAAAAATGATGTGCATAAAATTGAAGGAAGGCCCCGCGGTACCATGAAGCCAGTCGTATAGGCAAAATGACATAATGTAAGCTCGCACTATGGAGTACTCGTGTTTGGAGAAAACTCCAAAGTATGTATTACTCCAAACATTGTAAATTACAATTTGTATCAAACCTCAACTTCTAAATTACTGCTAGACTCATTTCACAAAGCAATTTGACTAACATTAAGGTAATACTGATTCTCTTAGTTGATAGTTAAGGTTGAGCGTATTTATTATACTACTTGACTAACGATAATATATCTAATTCTAAAAGATTCCAGTAGTAAGCAGTTTCCCTTGACAAGGGTTTTTGGTAATGGTAAAGTATTCCCCGTAAGAATGGGAGTTTTTTCCTAGTGGGAGGTTACCATAATGGGAGTTTGCATGGTAGTCGAAGCGAAGTGGAGATTGTTCTTTTTCGGATAAAAGGCGAAGTAAAAAAGTCAAAACTTAAAATAACAGTTACTACTGGTATTAAACGATGGCGCATAATATGTAAATAGTATATTATGCGCCATCGTTTAATACCAGTAGTAACTGTTATTTTAAGTTAAATTTCGCCGAATGTGCATGAAAATGTGTATGTATGAAGTTTTTAGATTTAATTGATGAGATCACAGAAGCGTTTTGTGTGGATGCTGTATTGTACGAACATTTCTATCACGTTTATTTTAATTACGCAGTAATATAAATAATAATAATAATATATAATGATAATAAAATTTAAGCGATATATTACCCACATAACATTTACTACGCACGTTGAATCCTACCATATTTTTTTAAACGATATGGCAGACGTGATAAATATCATTAGGAAAAGACGCATTTTATGTGCGATAGTGCGCCCCTGCACTACATTTGCGGTGACACTGTGTCATCAGTCATCACGTCACAAATGCCACATTTAAAATGTGATATGATTTTTTCGTTGCATTGCATGGTTCGTTGTATGTAAATAAATACATAATACATCATATAGATAAGTGTTAGCAAAAACAAAACTCGAGAGGTTGAGCAGATTAAATGAATAAATACATTGTAGAAAGCAAATGAATGTAATGAACATATAATATAAACTGTTAAAACCCTATTTGAGTTTCACACAGACAGAGAGTATGCGTCCCGCGGTTTGAGGTTTGATAACTTCTGCTCTTGTGCCGAAGGGAATCACCTTGTTGGCAACAAAATCGAAAAAATATAACTTCTATTGTAACATCACTTCTTCAAATTTGCAGTGGTCCAATGCGGCTGAAAAAAGTAACATTCGTCATTTTTGAGCGCTTTCAGTGATGTCAGCCGCTCAACAAAAGGAGGTACATATATATAGATGACCCGCTTGGATTGGGTCAAACACACTTCAAAATTCCTTTTCATATTTCCTCACGGCCATGCGACCGCACTTGGGAATCGGAATGAATAGGTAGTACTGAAAATGTTGGTAACTGGTAACTAGTGTATATAAGATGGACATTGGCCGCATGGGGTAACATATCTACCTACCTCGTTTTTAATAATTATGGTAATGTATGATGCATTTGAACTTTGAACCCCTCTAGCGGTTGTAGGCATCAACCAATCTGGGTTACAATTATTTTTTTTAAATGCAAGAATATCTAGTATGTATCTACGCGTGTTACGTGATTTGATTTCCTTACCAGCTCAAATTGGTAACTGATGGTGAGTTATCTATCAATTAGACTCTTTAGTAAAATGAAACCCCCACTTTCCATTCCATCATTCTTGTTATCGTTCTAAAGCACGCACTAATATCAAATTGTGAACATTTGAAATCACAATCACCTACTTTCCGATTTTACACAAAATCATTCATCCCAGTAATAGTTTTATTGTTTTGTTTGGCTTGTAGTGGCTTGTAGTAGATGAACAATTTAATGCTTGTTTGATGATTAATGTAAAGAAAAATGGAGATATGTATTGTGTAATGTGATTATATTAGGGTGTCATTTATTGTTCCAGAGCAAATAATTAATTTTCCAGAGAATAAAATTATTTTTCCAGGAAACGTCGCTTATCATCTGGAAAAGTTAGGATCCTAACTCAGCCAGAGATTAAAT
>JAHZNE010004510.1:1547-18096 GCA_027744055.1 Callyntrura sp. NNG-2020 | reverse complement strand
ACATATTTCTCTTTTCATATTCACATCTTCATTACCATCAAGTCAACAGCAGTGAAATATTAGCAGAGAGGAAAAATGAGATGACGAAGTTCCTGGATCTGTTGTGGAAGCTTGGAACGATGTTAAAGACATTTGAACGACACGTATCCTTTCCCATGCTTTTCCTTGGCAAAAAACAAAAAGCCATAAACTATTTTTAATCCTACAAAACTTCAGGTAGCTTTCAGCTCGAGTCCCTATTTGAGGTTACAAGCGTATAGATTAAAACCAGTAGTAGCAGCAATAGTAGTAACATGTTGCGCATCTGAGATCGTAGTAAGGCAACAATAGCGGAAAGAGAAATATCCGTATGCAAGGAAATTAGGATGGTCGTAAAATACGAATGCGAGGATTACTTCCTACAGTTTCGATTTTCGCTTAAGATATCGCTGAACAAGGAATTCTGCCATTTTAGTTTCCTTCTTCCTGTTAGACGAACGGCTATCCACTCTATCACTAAAATGTTTTTTTTTGCTGACATCTCTATATTATATGCTACATGGGCGCTGAGAGTGCTGGTACGCTATTGACATCACCGCTCACAATACATAGTGCAAAATATCTTACATTTTACCTTTCCCAGGTTTCGCCTAGAACCGTTTGCGTAACCTTAATTCCCTAAATTAAAACATGAAACATGTATCGGTTGTACACCTTTTCTTCATTAACGTAAATTCAATTAAATACATAACAAGCAACAATTTGCAACATGGAAAGTAATGAAATTTACTAAAATCCCGATGTAAAATGTACATGGACATACATGGAAGGTGACAAAATAAAACAAAATCCTCTAGGAAAATTAGGAGACGTGTGTGTACTTTGAACGGCAGGCAGGAGGATCCGAGAAGGTGTTTTTCATTTCATCTCTGAAATTGAGGGACAGCTTGTTTGTTGGTACATAGTGCTTTTAATATGACACGAAGTGTGGAAGTAACACTGTGTGCCTCCAGCCAGAGTTACGAGTTACGAGTGTCCCTCATTGTTAACTGATGTTCATTGGGGAGCTGTTATACCGATATAACGGATACACACTACATCATCATCATGAAAAGGTCAATAATAGAGAAATGCATGGTTACAACTTACAACTAACAACCTTCATACTCAATATAATGTATTCTAACCAAATGTTTCCATGTAATGTATAATTTACCTAGCTTATACATAATGCAGTGTAGCAACACTCTACTGGCAGGACGAGCAAAAAGCCAAAGACAAAGAAAATTTAAATTTTATGTATGTAAACTTATCACACTGAAAGAACTCTCTGCTCTACCTTGGGCTCACACTTTCTGATGATGATGTGTGTGCTACACTCGAAATGGCAAAGTTGCAAAATAAATGTACCAGGAATGCATTATTTTAAAAGAACTCTTTTTTCTCCTACAAATTGGATTTGATGCGCTGCTGTTGGGTGCTATATGCTGTTGTTGATGATGTTGTGTGCGTGTGTCCGCTGCTGCTGTGTAGAGGCAAAAGTGCATTTAGAGTAATACGAAAATAGTAAGGACCCAGACTGATAAGTCTTTCTTGCCTTTCGCGCAAAAATAAATAATGTAACGTGAAAAAAGTTAGGATGGGAAGTGAATAAGTATGAATACGAAACGAAGGAGAATGTTTGCTAGTAGTATGTAAATGGACAAATTACATGGCACATCATCAACATCATCAAATCATCACCATCATACAATTCGAACATCGTTTGCCTGAATTTGACGTTTTTTGTAGAATCGAATCAATGGTGTTCTATAGCCTCCTCACACGCTACACTACTTATATATACGTCGATGGCAGGCGACAAAATGGCGACTGGCACACAGCCTACCTGGTGCTATATAATATTAATTTAAATATTGCTAAATCATCCAAAAAAAGAATCGAGTGATAATGTCGCAAGATTTAATGTGCGTGGAATTAGCAAAGTGTGTCTATGCAATTTGAACGCGGATAGCATAAGCTTAACTACAATGAGTGCGCTGACATTGCATCAGTTTTTGCAACTTTTCTTTTACTATAGCGTTTTTCAATATGTCATATCTGCAGTTGACAATTTTAGTTTTCATCTTATAACTTGTCTGGATTACAAAAAAACGTTGTTAGCTTTATTGCATTTTTTTCGTAGAGTTCGCAGGTTGCTTCATCGTCCGGATACACGTCAGACACACTCTAAGTATATATGCCAGTGCTCACGTAAAGTAAGTGCTCATTTAAAAAGATCTCACTCACTCTACCAAAAAAACTTGAATCATCATACAACCGTCAGTTGCAGTCGCTCGTTGTTACGATATAGTTGTTTGTAGGAATGAGAACGGGAAAAGAATAAGGCAACAACTTGCAAGTCCTAAGCGAAAAAATTCTCGGCCTTGTTGGGTGTTGTGATCACCGACCTCTACACATATTACATCTTCTTACGGTAGCTTGCTGGGTTTATTCTCTGTTTGAAAATACTCTCAAGCGAAAACGTTCTATGCTGAGACAAGAGACAATTAAAAGAATTAGTTTCTAATTCCCGAATTGGAGATGAGCAAAACTAGGAAAATTGATCAACAAGGTTAAAACTTGCTGGTACTGGTTCAAACTGGTATGTGGCTGATTTACGTCAAAAGCTCAGGATATGATTAGTAATCAAATCATTGATTACCTATGTAGAAAGCTCCTATTATATGGGAGCGTAAGTCTTCTACTCCGGCATGTTTGCTTGTTACCTGAAGAAATGTCCTTCAGCACAGCTATGAGTGTAAAACTATAAATAATTTTCGGTCATCATCTCAAACTCGTCAAATACATTTCCCATAAATTTCATGAAGCTGGGCACGACCCCCATTAAACTTCCTTCCGGCCCTGTTGCGGTCATCATCCGGCAACGCCGTCACTTATATAAACTGACAACTTGTGAGAGCTGCCGTGGCTGAAGTAAACCCGTCAAATACGAACCTTTTATCCGCTTTTTCTTCCTTCTCATCTTTTCTCTATCAAGCAAAGTTTGATACGTATAAAAGGACATGACAGGACTCTCTCTCTCTCTCTTAGACACGCTCAAAACTCTTTAGATAAACGCTATTTTCGACAAAAAAAATTGACGAACAGGCGGTTACAGTCAACAAATTGACTACAAAATCTATGCTCCAGCTATATTCTACTACATGCTGGTTTGGCATTAAAGAAACAGTCTCCTCACTTCACAGGAGCTCTTCCTGGGATCTTCATCGTTTCGTGGAGCCTGGCGTTGTTGTAGCCTACATGGTGGTGGTGGTGGTGGGTGGAAGGTGGAAAGGTAAGGTATATTAAAGTAAAGGCAATTTTCCTTCGTCTATTCTCAATGGACAATGTCATCAAATTGATATAGAATGGTAAGAGAGACGCGGAGGATGAGATGAGAGTGAGTTGAGTAGCTTTGGTGGTGGCGTAGGTGTAAGCACTACATTCAATGAAGTTTCATTTTATATAATCACAACTAACCCTACTTCACGCTACAGAAGAGCACTACAACGTAAAAGGGATAGTGTGCTAGTGTGCAATATGCTTGTGCTACATATTTACAGTTTCGTTTTAGAGAAAAGCACTTTATGCATATGTGTATGAATGAGTAATCCTCCTTTTATCTTGTATCCTACTCCATATCGCACACAATACCAACACTAACACTAGGGCCAACCGACCGGGTAAAAGCAATCTCTAGGTATGTGCGTACAAAATTCCTTCCGTATTTGTTACCTTGTCTTGTTTGCATTGGTCTTTGGAGTGTAAGAGCAGTAAAAACGCAATGTGTGTCAAAGAAAGAATTTTATTTAGTCAAGCCGAAACCCCACTACACCAGCAGCTTGTTGTTACAATATATATGTATCTATATGTATCTACGCTTCCTTTATATATAATCTTCACTTTTTACTATATGTCATTACATCTGTACCTATACATTAAATTTCCACGATTATATCCACACACACACACATCCACTCTCTGCCTTAAAGAGAATATGCAATCTTAAATATTATGATTATAAGCTGCTTTCTCTGTGTATGCATATTCCATAAGTACATGCCCCTACTCCCTGTGTCCCGTCTATCCCATTGACAGACGAAAACGAGTTCTTTCTTCCCTCATATAAAACTCCTCTCTGCGTGACTACACCATCGCATATGCAACTTTCTCCCTGTGTGTCTGTTGAATTAAAATATTCAAATGTGGAATAGTTGAGCTTCATCCAAACCCATACTTGTCAAAGTTTTCGTTATGCTTTTAGGTTAAACATCCATTGTCTCTCATCCATTTTTTACCCTTCGGTTCACCTCTTTACATTACACATGGTTTATTTTGTGGTTGGTTTTATTTCCACTGGAATTGTTTTCCCTTTCTTTTTCACTCTAGCATGGAATTGCAGTTCCCTTTTTTCTCCAAACAGCAACATCAGCCTTCCTGTTTCTCACGACCCACTACTATACATAGTTGATACGGAGTAAAAGAAACGTTTATACAGGAAAACCCAGGGAAAGGGGCAACGAGGAGAAAGGCTGCTGAAAAAATAAACGGCTAGAGCTAATAAAACTAAAAACCTACTCCCATTCCTGGATACGTACATACTCCCCACATACGACATAACCCAGAGAAATTCCAGAAAATAACGTGCAAGGTGCCTTTACTTTTTCCTCTTGTGTGGCGACGGTAAAGCTTTTTTTTAAAAAAAAAACTTACGTTACAAAGTTACACTACAAATATGCTTTTATGCTTACAACAGCGAGAAAACTTTGCCGTGTGTGTGTATTCGATCCGAAAGTCCACGTATATGGTTTCCTTCTTTGAGAACACAATTAGTTTGCAGCAGCATCTTCACACAATCATGAAGTTGATCATTATTATATCATCGTCGTCATCGTCGTCATCAACACTTCTCAAACAGGTACATACACCAAAACCGGCCAATAATCATGCAATACAACAACTTCAACATAGTCGTACCTACACCATAATCCAACATTTACACACATACATTTTACACAGCTCTACAGAGCTACAAACACACGTCCGTCCACCTCCTGTGTGTGCTGCCGCTGCCGCTCACTTTTAATACATAGATATTTCAGCTGTGTTGCTGCAGCTATCCTATTAAAACTATGTAATCTTATTTACAATGTTGCGACGATGACTAATACACCGTACACATTTCTTCACACACACTTTGTTCTCCTTTCTAGTTGTACAGTTACCTTACCAGTTACAGCAACAGTCTATTTTTTTTGTTTAAAATGTATACAACATATATCGACTACTCAACATATGCCGTGTTACGCAGTCCATTATTATTACTAACGTAAAAAACGCTTATATTCTGGCATTGCTTGCTACAATAATATATAACGTCCTTTTTATACGTTCATACATCATACTACAACACCACTGCTGCGGCTACAATCCCTACAAACCTGCACAGTGCACACAACAACGGCGTGTAAAAGCACACATTCTCACCGTCACCGTCATCATCGTCGTCGTTAAGACTTTTGTTAGTGCAGCATATGTACAGAAAATGATTTTCAAAATTCATCGCCCTCATCTCGCTATCATTATTATATTTAACCATTATCCCCATTCCCTATCCGTCCCTAAATAAACTACAAGTTCTCTACAATAACGAATCCAGAGCTAGTCTCTCATATCATATCAAATAAGACTCCTACGAAAGAGCGTAGTTGTAGGGATGCACACATACATAATATAGAAAGAGAAACACATAAGCTTTCATCAAGAGGCTGATGAGGATGACTTGTACAAAAGATGATGATGAACAAGCCAGAGAAACCAGAGCAAAAAGATGAGTCGCTGGTGGTGGCTGCTTTTGGCAGTAATAGATCCATTCTATGTACTTCTTCTATACGTCGTTATCAGGGGGCGACTTTGTTCCCCGTTAAAATGGTACTTATATGCCGCATATAATGTACAATGTATGTACATTTTTCCAAGTGTTTTCATTATTTAATACAATTTCTCCATTTCACACCCTATCGAAAGGATGAAGATTATTTTAAAAGGTATTTGACGCTTTTACGACGCAAAACCACGTCATGTGGAAGTAACAAATTGAAAATTACATAAGATTCCCATTTCAAAATTTCCTGGGGCTCCTTCAGGCAATCCTTGATTAAGTGTGTGCAAACATTTCGCTAAAATACATTTAGGTATTATGCAATTAAAAACTGCGCGTCTCAAACTGCTTTTAGAAGTTGTTTGTTTTTCGTTTACATAAATACGAAAAGTTTCAGTTTAGTAATCTGAGAAGCGCAGAAAGCCCTACGAAGTCGCGCTCTGGTTATTATTATGCTCCTATCTCGTTACTCTGAACGCAGTGCACACTAGTGGCGGTGGTGGCATTCCTACTTGCTCCTCTAACTAAAGCTACTAACTTCTACTATATATGCAACTTCTGAACTTCTCTCTGCCCCTCTCTCTGATACTGATGATGATGCTGCTGTGTGTGGTTTGTTTGTACTAAAGTGGCCCTAGCTTTTTTTCCTTTTTCTCTACAAACGACCAAGTTAGACCATCTCACTCTGCTGAACTTCGCGTACGACAAACGACGTTCCCATCGCATACTTTCCGCAAAGGTAAAACAGGCACCAACAAAAGCAAAGTATTCTGTTCGTTAGCAGCAGTGGTATTTCTGCTGTCTTTTCTCTCTCTCTCTCCTTCTGATTCTCTGCTTTTCTGATCCGATCCATCTCTATATAATAAAACATCTCTCTGACTCTGAGTCACACAGAGACCCCAGACCCGACAAACTTTGCTCCAACTAGTAGTCCTTCTACTCCTGCTTACGAAAATCTCTATCTATTCATTCTGTTTTTTCTCTCTCTCGCTCTGTCTCTGATCTGGCTTCGTCTGTGGTGCGTACACTTTTGTATTGTTGTTGTATGTCGTTCCACTGATATGCCAGAGAGACGCAGCAGCAGGCAGTGTTGTTGAGAGTTGAGAGTGGAGTTGAAATAGAAGGAAAGGAGAGAGGGTTGTAGTGTTAACCAGTATACAATATTAAGTTTTAGTTGAGGATCGTTCAAGTGACGCGTAAGCGCTTGCGGAAATGATGAAAAAACAACTGACATCGCCCAGTCAATTCACTTGTGCTTGAAAAGCAGAGAGTGCTTCCTTTTTTAAACCATGCAATGCACTACTACTTCTCTACTACTACTCCTTGTTGTTAGATTGCTCCTACCAAAAAACGTATTATAAACATCTACACGGACGACCAGCAAGGCATAATATTTCTAGGGAAAGGCAAACCATTATATATACACTTCATGCCCAGAACTCAAACATGCATTAAAACATTTATATATGTAGCACAATAAAAATATAATGTACGTGATGTGCAGTATATATCAGACGTATAAAAAAGTAATCACAAGCTTTTCTTTTTTCTACCACTGCACAACTAACTAGAGAGACAGACACACATCCCTAAAATCCATTTATATACTGTACAGTTGTTTGCTGTATATATTATTGTATATTTTTGCACACACTCTCGCACTACTTCTCTGTGTCTCGCTCGTACACAATATCATTATTATTGTTTTAGTGGAACAACTGTAGGAGCAAAAACGGCAAAAAAGTGGAGAGAAGCAAAAAAGGAGAAAAACGGAGAGAAATAGAAAAAAGAGAGGAATAGCTGCACACATACACAAACAGGCATCATCGCCGCAGTCCAAATAACAATATTTATTATTATTATATTATTATTATTATTATTATTATTATTACTGCTGCCACATATTCTGATTTGAAATGCATTACAACAACTAGAACAACTATTGTCTATTACCATTACTTCTCTAGTACTACTAGTGCTGGTACAACTTGTATTTATGGTGTGTTGTTAGTGTTACGACGGCTAGTGAGTGCTACCACAATTTACAAACGAATCGAGAGACAACTTCTTGCATTGGTGAGTGAACAAGATAGTACTGCTACTGCTGCAACTACTATAACTTCTGCTACTGCTTTTCGCTACTACTCGACATCTTATCAAATATAACTGGTACACTACTAAACTTGATACCTGGTGGTAATCATATAATCAGGGGAAAATAACGAACGATATCAATAAACTGCTGCCGTGTTTGCGTTTGGCAGAGAGAAAAAGACGAAAGAGACGGGGAAAGAAAGAGGGAGAGAAAAATGAAATCATATTAACTAACAAGTGTAAATGAAATGAAGTAGTAGCTGTAGTGGTGGAGGTGTTGGTAGTGGTGGTAGGAAAATTCTATACATAAAATAACTATAATTATATGAATTACAGCAAAAGTAAGCAGGCAAGCAAATTCATAGTAATAGTATTAGTTATAAATAATATTAATTAATGGTAGTAACGATGTTTATGATTACAACAATGATTCTGATGAACTACTACCCTTTTTTGTTGGAAAGATAATGCTAGAGATTCGAGTGAGTAAATGATTCAAGGGGCAAATAACAGTGTGTTCAAATAGTTAGAGAGAGAGAGAGAGAGGAACGAATAAAAGGTAATAATAATATATATGAATGAATCGTTGATAGTGGTATAGTAATCAGTGGCAGTTGGTTGTTTGGTTGGTGAAGTATTTTATCACCGTTGTAATTTGTAATAAGTAATTACCATAACATCTACAATTATAACAGTAGTGTCTCTACGGCTACTGGTGGCTGTTGGTGGTTTTTGTTGACGGACGGTGAGTTGTGAGTTGTCATTTTTTGTGGTCTTCTCTCTTAATACGCCTAATAACTTCCATTTACTACGCTCTTTTTGTACACGTCTAAATAATAATATTGATGCTGGTGGTGGTGCTACTGCAATACTTCTGAAAAGAAAGAAATCAAAGCTATATGGCAGAAACAATTGCATTGATATTGATGTTTTTGTAGTGATAAGTTTCACGCTGTCTGGTGTATGTGCGGTGGCAGAAAATTATTTTCGTTGTATATTTACGATAACTTACGACTTCTTGGAAGGATTTGGTACGTGGAAGTTTAATAGCTGATAGTGGAGTGTTTCATTCAAGCCAGAGGCAGAAGTTCACACTTCACACTCGTTAGCATTCTTATTATGGTGCTTACATAAAACGCAGGGAAGTCTAGACTCTAGAGCGATCCAACAAACAACACAGTTTTTTTATCTGTTCTAGTTTTTATTATTACAATCGTACATAGCACAATATTATCACTTTTTGAACATATCTTTACGACTTGTTAATAGAACGTGACGCGACTTGGTAGTACAAGGTTATATTAAGCGAAGGAAAGTGATATAAAAAAGTACTTAATATATGCTAGTGTTACTGTCTTTTAATTAACAATGTGGTCATCTTAAGATTATTATCATTTAATATACATGATAATTTTTTACTGTCATACGTTAAGCTAAACCCATAAATATCATAGTGTATGGGTATTTAATTGTTCGCCTGTCGGGGCAACAAATGATTTTTCTTCGTGTTTGATCGTGTGTAATTTATCCGTCTTTTCCGGAGACACAAAAATCAAAAGCTTACCGTCTCTTCAGAAAGAGCTAAAGATTTCTCCAGTTCAGGTATACGAGAAGTGTGTATGTTAGAGAAAACCTTGGTGTTCTTCTCGCACGCCAAGTTTATCTGATCGGAAGTCCGATTGTAGCTGCTCACTTTATTGAGTTAAACGATCAACAGCTGATAACTTAAAATTGATAGATTCTTGCGTACCGTTATGATTTGATTGCAATGATACTGTAAACTATTTAAAGTAGTAATAGTAAGTGTATTTAAATACCTGACTTGGGTTTCGCGTGAATTTTACGAGCATCAGTGAGCTTAGATACTTCGTTCTATTGTCTGTGAAATTACTGTGCAATAAAATATACCCATTAATTTTAATGAACAAAGGCGTTTTATGTTGATATCCTCAGTCTCCCATTATGCATTATGCCCGCTTTGACGTTTAATAGTCAATAGTTAGATGTAGACGTTATTTAAATGACCTTTTAAGTCCACAATTGTAAACGTTGACATGAGTAATTTAATTTTCATAAACTGTTAAATTATTATCAGTTATTCTTTGTTTGTTTTTTTCGTGTAGATTGCAAGTATATTTTCAGTGTGGATTCGATTCTGAGCCCGGGATATTAACTAACAACACTCATCAAAGTGTCAAGGATTAAAAGTGGTAGTGATAGTGACTTCCGTTTAAAATTTTACATACTGTGTGTGTGTGACGATTCGTGAATATCTTTACTGTAATGTGTGTATATTATTAGCATTTCATCATCTAATTCTAAAAAAGATATGAATGAGCACTTTGCTGCCCAACAAATGTCAACCAATATTGTAAGAAATATTTACTCATGTACTATTTTGGTGTTCCGTGTTTGATGTGGTACATTTTACATTGTTTACAACTTGTCAAGAATAGTTACAACACAAGTTGCATTGTGTATTTTGACTGACCTTAAGAGTACAAGATCTACAATACTCACGAATGTTATACGTTCTACAAATCTAAAGGTGATTTTGTGTTTTGATTGCAAGACATCGTTCATTGTGAATGAGAGAAATTTGAATTTGACGTAAGTAATTTTTTTTCAGATACTTTTAATTTTTTTAGTAATTTCGATTTTGCATGCAAATATTTTGGTAACAAGCACACATCACAGTTTTGGAGTTTAATTTGTCACAGTCATGTAGTATTATGCCATGTTTTGAATTTAGTTCTGTATAGATGATAGTAAAAAAGTTTTAAAAGCGAGGAAATATGCTTAAAGTATTTAAAGTTTTTAAATTATAAATATTTACTCTCGCAGTACTTTTGTAAAATCGGTATTAAACCATATTGATATTTAGATTCAGACTATGTCTGTTTAGAACACGTTGTTTCATGTCTTACAAGTTGTAAATGAATTTCTTTATTTTGTGATAATAGGTTTTTAAAGACAGACAAACTTTGCTGAAACCAGAGACGTAAACTGAAAACACTTTCTTTGGAGTCAAACTATTAAATTCCTGTTTTGACAAAAACATCGGCATAAATTAAGTTTACTAATGTTTCTACGATATTATGAATATTATAGGAGCAGTTCACAGCCATGAGGGACCTGTATATGAAGAATGGCCAGGGTTTCGTGTTAGTTTACTCGATAACAGCACAGTCAACGTTTAACGATCTACAAGACCTTAGAGAACAGATTCTTAGGGTGAAAGTAAGCCACATTACGACGTGTTACATTTAAAAAAATACTGTTTGAGATGTAAATATTAATCACATAAAAATTTTCATTTTAGGACACGGACAATGTCCCAATGGTTCTAGTGGGCAATAAATGTGATCTGGAAGATGAGCGTGTTGTTGGAAAAGATCAGGGGTCTAATTTAGCTCATTCGTTCGGTTGCACCTTCCTAGAAACTTCAGCCAAAGCAAAGATCAATGTTAATGATGTAAGACTTGCATTTTTAAATTTCAGTAATTATTATCCATATCGGATTGCCATCTGAGAAAAGTAGTAAAATGCTTACAAACTGTATCGTTATATTATAGATATTCTACGACTTAGTCCAACAAATTAACAAGGTATCACCGGTGGGGAAGCCGATTAAGGGCAAGAAAAGGGGGCCATGTACTCTTCTGTAAAGACTGAAATCACTACAACTACCAAACACTTCACTATAGTTAATAACAATGAGAGAGAATTTAATGCTAAGGGATACCATGTACTGGATGCCCCAGAAGATATATAATCTACTATTTGTGTGAAGAAGCTGTTAACTAAACGGAAAAAATTAATTACTTTCATCTGAAAACAACAAACAACCAGTGGAATCAAATATTCAGTCTTTACTTCATATTATACAAAAAATGTGTTTTCGTGTGTGTGAATGAGTTTGCAGATTTCCAGTTAAGAATAAGTAGTTCTTTAAAAATTTAACCAGCTGCAACAGTTGTTCCAGAAGGTCGTTCTTTACTATCGTTGGCTGTTATGCACGTGCACAAAGTATGTATCAGTATCAAATAAGAATTCTTCATTTTTTTTTACAAAACGGACGTTAAACTGCACTCAAAAACTATTAAAATTATAATAATATATTATGCACCTCCTACTTGACCTGTTTACAATCAGTAATTCGACAATGAACTCTAGTTTGCACAAACTGTACTTCCTCGTAACAATGTACATCATAAATAGCGAGCGTGCAAACACACCTGATGCTCACCAATCTCCTGATTGAATAAGTTTTAGAAAATCATAGTGAGAAATGAAAAAAAGTTTCCCCCTTTAGCATGATATGACATATACTGTGTTCGTTGTTATAAATTGTAAATTATTGATGTTAAGATGATGATTAGAAAGTGCAAGAGGAAAACTGAATGTTTGTTTATAACAACGCGTATGTATATGATGACACTTGTCATCTAAATCATCATTGTTTATCGTCGCATATAATCTATACAATATAATTTAGTGAATTTATGGATCCAGCATCCTTACATAATTATTATCACTATTGTCTTTAAATGTATTATTATATGTTATTATAAATTAATGAATAATGATAATAATAATAACTAAATAGGTAAAATGCCATGATATCATTAACTGTGCTTGTTGACATAATATAATGAGCTGATATGAATGCTCCTGGTTCTATATAAACAAACAGAAATACATTTAAATCCACGAAAATTATGAAAACATTAATCCTGTCCTGTCTTAAATTATTTAGTGTTTTCGGCAATCCAACAAACATATACAAGTTACTGATAAGAAAGTTTTGTGATCATTAAATATGAAAGTTGACATACACATTATACAACAACATACCTATACATTACATACATACATAATTTTAAAGAAATACTAAGTAGATACTATAGAGTGTAACAAAACAGAAAATGTCATCAATATATACCTGTGTGTATAATAATATATATTTAAACTCTAATTATTATTATGCTCGTGTGAACTTCATGATTTATCTAGGTGTCATGCGATGATGTGTAGTGAGCAAAATGCTGATACGAATTCCTGAAAGCTTAAAGCTAGTCTGGGTTATAAATGTTTTCTTTCTTAATTTACGCAAATAACGAATCTTTTTATGCTTGTAAATCCTTATTTTTGACAAATTTACTATAATTAATATTGTTGAAGTTTACAATTTTTGAGATCTGTTCGAACTGAAATCGTGCAAATTTAAATTTAGATTTTCTCCAGACAACATGTACATGCTACCATTGTGCTGGTATTATCGTTATTACGATTATATCTTATAATTATTATTATTATTACAAATTATAATTGTTGTGAAGATAGGCACAGATTATATACATAACTGATGAGCTGAAAAAACGAACCCATACTCTTTCGCCTTTGTATCAGTATATACATATACATAAATTGTAACCAATATTCCATTTTGATTCTGCAATGAACACTTGTTTGTAACAACGCTTAAATATTCTATTATCGTGTGAAGACGACGAAAGGAAGAAAGTTTTATGAAAGTCAAACAGGCTATATTATTGATGTTTCCCCTCTTATTTCTTTGTCATCTGTGATTTACATGCTCCCAGTCGGTGTGTACTTCACATTGCGCTTCCATTTATTGAGATACGTAATTTGTATTTTATGATCATTTACGTTGACAAATTAGTTGATTGAGATCCAGTTTTCTGTACCAGCCTTTTCCCTTAAACTATATAAGTATTGATTATGACGTAATTAAGTTGAATGTAAGTTTTAGCGTATCATAACATCCTGATGATGAATTTTGTGTAATCCGATTGGGTAACAAGCTTATAAATAAAATCCAAATATAATTGTGTTATAATCATTTCTATATCACCGATATACCAACTGGTTTTTCACATTTCATCCACCAAATACCACATATCTTGCATTCATTACCTTATTGCATCATGTCAATGGCACAGGCGAGGAACACATGCTGAGAATGCTCACAATGTCAGCGTCAACCCTACAGATATTAAACTCTGCTGCCGCCGTGTAAATTAGTCAGATCTTTTGTACTTGTTTTTTTTATCTTCTCTATAACTTGTGAATGAATTGAGGCACTGTGGAAGATTTTATGTTAGATATTCTCACTTTTAAAAACAGCTTCCCAGGTCACATATTCCAGTTAAAAAATGTTGTCTACAGGTTAAAAACCTTACCAGTCAACAAAATCATACAAAACAATAAAGCTGCAGATGCATACGCTGTTAACAGCAACTCAGCAAAGTTGTGTTAAACTAACAAAATACAGACGTTAAATGTAAAATATTATGAACTGTCCCGGTTGTTAAATTGGGTCCTATAATGCGTAGTAGCATTTCATTTGATGCTTTCAGAATTTCATGAAATGAATAATGAGACTAAAGCAAAATTTGAGGTCTATATTTGATAACGTTTGTGCTTTTTGACACCAAAATACATACACAATGACCTCTATATATTACATGCTTTAATACACGATGAAGCAATGCTTTATCATATGAAAAGTGCATTAAAGTTCAGCAATTCACGTAAAATGTCGACGACTTTCTTTTCCATATCAAAGTTGAACGATAATGAGTTTAAGACTTTTGACACCCAGCATGATACTTTCACATCAAATCTTATCAAATGACCACATTTTTTCCGTAAGCTACTGCCTCTACAAATAAAAGTGACTCTTCTTTAGATTACTAGTAACAGTACACTTCTGAAAAATAATACATTCACATTTTTAAGGCATTTTCGATTAGTATTCATCTTACTTATATCTACATCTTATGCATTGTGGCTTGGCTTGCGACTTCCGATAAGTGTAAATTGATAAAAAAAAGTTACTGGCTGCTCCCAACAAGTGTCAGTGTTATTTCGGATAGCATACGAACGGTTGACGGTATTTATTTGTGCAACAGATCGTTATTCGTGCGACTGACGTTTCAAGAAATATATTTTCGTAAAAATATAAGTTACTAAAGCTACAATTTATTTTTTGATCGCAATGCTGCCATCAAATATATTGTCAGTGTTTTTATTCTTCGCGTTGTTTGTGTCGAGTTCATTGTCGTATGAAATAATTACCAACACAGACAAAGACATTTCACAGTGGATATTTAATGGTTCATATATTTACAGCAAATCCATTTCAAATTTGGCAGCTTTACTCCCGGCCGCTGTAGTGCAGTCTGCTAAAGACGGCAACCGCCGTGTTGGAATCTGGTTGGTTAAATATAATAGTCCGGACACAGAAAATTATCTCTCCCTTAAGTACTCATTGAAACATCACCTATTTAAGCAAGGTATAATACAATTTATGGCGTCACCCAACGTTCCTTTAACTGTAACGACGAATAACGGCGTAGAAGTGGGCAAATTTTGGTCCGATGGAAAGGCATGGTGTGATGCTGTTTTCTCAGTAAATCTACATAATACGGTATGTCACAATGATGCAAATACATTGGCAGTTCATAAGGTACAATCCACACCCTATTAAAAATAATTAACGTCTTCAATTTCTACAGATATCCATCGACATGTCTACGCCAGATTCTGAGGATTATGTTCTGATCGATAAAATTACCCTGGGTGTCATGGCCAACATCTCATTGGGTATAAGACAACTAAATCCGTGTTTAACATCGCCAATGAATAGTACGTTGATGAATGAAGATTCGGCCCCGGACATGATACAAAAACCTCCACCAAACAATGCCCAACGTGGACACACAGACCACACTCCCCCTGACATGATAAATAAGCATCACAACCGTCATCTTCTTCGTTCTACAGGACAAGTGCAAGACAGGACACCACCTGACATGGCAGATAAACCTGCAGCACCGCGTTTGGACACAAGCACCGTCACATATAACAATGATAATGACCCTGAATCGAACAACGGTGACCCATCGGAAGTGAAATGCGGTTGCTCATGCAGCTGCTCCAGGGCGAAGGGAAAGAAAATTTCGAATAATGCTACTATGACCACAAACGGATGAATACATATAAAGTCATGGCTATAAGTTGCAACGATTCGAGATAAGATTACAAACGTTTTACTTCTTTATTTTGACAGGTAGAAAAATCATACATATTATTTTAAAATGCATTCATTCAGTTATAGTTATCTTGAAATAATTAATTTAATTTAAATATAGGGTAAGAGCTGTAAAACACTTTAGATTATAGATAACCTTAATCATAATGCACAGAAGCTTGTACAATTTCAAAACTTCTCACAAGTACAATCTCAGGTAATCCGGAAGTCTTTCTCTAAAGAGAATTTTGAAAAGTTCATTAGCTAAACGGAGTTAATAAGACCCCAATGGTGATGGTGTTTATAAGATAATGACTGGCAAGGGAAGTCGGAAATGGCAGGCATATGAATGGACTGGCATACGTGTAAACATGTAGATTTCGATACCATGAATAAACATCATCCCTTTTCACCCCTATATGAACGTCATAACTAGGCTTTCGATTTATATGTTGTCAAAACGGTAAAATATGTATGCAATTATGCACTAAAAA